>JAFBJT010110399.1:24229-66509 GCA_016785325.1 Chascanopsetta lugubris
CCCCCGCCCCAAAAAAAAACGGGTCCCCCCGGGGGGCGGGGGGGGCCCCCCCCCCCCCCCCCCCCCCCCCCCGTGACTCAGCGCGAGCGCCGCCTCTCTAATCTTCGTTTGCATTTAGGATCAAATGATCCAGTTTTCTCTTGTCGCGCGTCACCTTCCTGGATACCTGTGCCGACCAGCAGGGGTCCAGCACCAGGGCTCTGGGGGCTTCTGGGTGAAGGCCTCTTTCCATGCTGATAGTCGAGCAAAGGAGCCTGCATGGGTTGTTTTGATGTATTTCATGGAATGTATTTTTGTGTACACGTGTGTCCTAAACTGTTTTGGATTAGTTTGGCCTTGCAGGCAAAACACCTGGACAGTGCAACCGTCCAATCAGTGATGAGGGCTCTCACCGACAGATACTTACACACTGTACTTTTTCCATTTGCGAGTGATCATATATTTTTGCAATTTGTTGTTGTTTTGCCGTATGTTGGGTTTTGATTTGCCCCATGAGAGAGTCTCCATAAGGGAAGTCGATGATTCTTCAAATTGTTTTTCTGACTAAACCAAATAATATCAAAGCCAGAATCTCTAAAAATTGTAATACAGACTTCTTGTAGTTTCTGCTATTTTAGTCACTTGATATGGACGTCATATTTCATGACACAGAACTCTGTTTTCCACGGTGCCTCGTTGATCTCTCAGCATTTCTCTGAAATGTTCCCGACTTCACCGCATGTTAGCGGAAAAACACAGACAGTCCACATGACAAGTCGCACAGAACAGTAGTAAAGATGTAATCCGGTCGATTGCGCAGAAAAGAGGAAGCGTACGATGATGTAATGTGATATGAGAAGAATCCATTTCTGTGTTTGTCACTCAGAACATAACACACACTGTCCATAGAATCTTTGGCATTTGAATCTGTGCATCCACATTTTATTTTATTTCATTTTTTTTTTTTTACTTTCTTTTGTAGAGTAGTTCACCTTTGACTTTTCCACAGTTGAGTGCTGCATCTCGACAATCATTGATCACTTGTGAGGGGACTCTAACGGGAAGTTGGCCGAGGCACGCGCCATTACTTTTGTCTGTGTTTGGTTTGTGTGTGTCCTCCGTCTTCCTGCTCTCCGTGGTCTCGCGTACAATATATACACACAGCGTCTGGTCTCCCCCAGTGGTTCTGTTGCTCCTCAGGTCCTGACAACCCGTCTGCACTATGTACATAAAGAGCAGTCTTCACCTCAAACAAACGCTCACTGGAGTTCAAGGCCTCGTACGCACACGCACACACACGCACACACACACACACAAGCGCGCGCACACACACACACACACAGGGCGGAATTGCACTAGAGGCTGACCTGGCATTCGCGGCGCAGGTCCGATTCCCGTTCCTTTGGACTTAAACCGCAGATAACTATGGGCTTTAAAGGGGGCTGCCAAAAGCCCTCCGTCGTCACTCCGACCTCCTCTGAAGTCGCCTCAGAGGACGGCCGAGGTGATTCAGGCGATAGTGCGAAACACGCGCAGCTTTTTCTTTGAAAAGGCAGCCAATGTTTTCACAAATGTAATCGAGGCCCGAGCCGCCCAGGTCGCTGTAAAACCCAGTGTTCGCCAGACACAACTACAAAGCTCTCTATTTATAGCGCTTTTTTACCTCAGATATTAACTCACTCCCCCGCACTCTGCCCGCCACTTCCTGCCAAAGAGGAAACGCCAAAGTGTGCGTGTGTGCGTGTGTGTGTGTGTGTGTGGTTTGACTGACCTTTGGGAGCCAGGCGACCGCTGATAGCGACGGGATTCGGTGTTTCCAGCCTTTTGTGTGGGTTTACAGAGGCGAGGTGTGAACAGATGTCCCGGCTTTCCTCACAGATTGTGCCCCTTTTCGTTTTCCGCCCTCAGAATGTCTCCGTCCCACAGATCTTTCCTCGAGTCCCTTTTCTTTTACAAACACACGGGGACAGAGTCAGAAGTAACGAGAGGAAAATTGCCGAGTCAGGATTCCAAGGCCAGGTGACAGGTTTCTGTGCATAGAAAAGCTCAAAGTGAGTTCCCAGGACCTGTGCATTTTTTAATGTGTTCTGCACGATGCTTACTTTTTTTGCATTTGTGGACGTCAACACTTCAGGACCGACACGTCTGAGCGGAGCAACATTCAAGGCCGCCGTCGAAGGAAAAGACAGCGCAGGCTGGAACGTCCTGTTTTGGACAAAAACAATCTGTCCCGTCGCTTTACTTCATCCTCCCCGGAGGCCGATGAAAATGACAACAGAGGCGCTTGAAGGCGTTTAAAAGGCGGAGAGAGTTACAGGGATGAAGATTTATACAGGGGTGAAAAACAACACGGAAGGTGGCAGGTGCTTTGTGCCAAATCACCGAAATAACCCGCAGACATCAGAGGGACGTGATAGGAAATCCCACAGGGAAACAAACTCGCCTGGCTGACGTGTTGGTCTGCCTCGCTGGACTCTTCTGGTCAGCGCCGTGGTCAGCGGCCAGGGAGATTCCATGTCTGGACTTCCTGCCATTTTGTTTGGAGGTGGTGAGCAACATCAGAGCGCAACGCAGATGTTTACCCGATTCATCATGTTCATCATAACAGTTAGACACTGCGGTGTTTACAAGAGCCATGTTTCAGTAGTCCCACTGAAATCGTTCATTCCAGCTGGACTCGTCCGACCGGGATAAATAAGGTCGTCTCGATAGGATTCGTCAAGTTTCACATCTGAACAATTGATTCTTCAGAGGAAGCAGAAAAGCTGAGTTCATCTTTGCCCAAATTAAAAACAAATGCTGCTCCCATGCAGGTCTGTTTTTCTGAAACATCTAAAAAGGGAAGCTCAGGCCATATTTTGACGGTGGCTTGGATTCGACAGCCTGAGCAAATGCTGGGCACATTCATATACACATCCTCCGCGCTTACAAGCTGGCACCTCTTCTTTAGACCATTAATCCTCCCAGCGCATTTTTATCCATGATGGCGGCAGAGACGGCCAAAAAAACATCACGATAATAGAGGAGAGTAAACATAATTTTGGACACGACGCCTTAAATGACCAGCATAACCCTCGTGTTCCGAGATGAGACCTCGAGAAAGTTCTGTCCAATTATGCTCAATTTGATGTGTTTGCACGAAGCATTTTCATTTGTGATCAGATCAGATAAGAGCGTGGTCTTCAAACAGGGATGCAGGAAGTGAACATGAGGGGAGCGAGTTCAACTTCTGAAGAATTTGTAGAAACATTGCAGCTTTTTTCGACACTTTTGATCTGCAGAAAACCGGCTGAAAGCACAAACCAGACATCGAGGCCGACGTACGAGTGCAGGTTGTACATTTATTTCATGTCCACTCTGTCAGAACAACGTCCTCGTTCTCCTTCACAAACAGCTCATAAAAAACAGTTACTTAGAAAAATATACACTGATATTAGGACTGAAAACTTGAGATTCAGTGTTTAATCAAATATACAATTTGCATATTAAGAAACTACAAAAAAAACAAAAAGGGTCAGAGACGGCGGCTTCGACTCGCAACTAGTTTGTCGGTGAGGTCGAGCGGGGAGAGCGCGCCACCGAGAGAAGGCACCGACCGACGATTTCTGTTTCCGCTGTAAAGCTCATGGAGGCTACATTCAGTGACAGGGACAGATTTGCATGTGTGCACAGAAGACAAAGGGGAAAAAGGGTTTAAAAGTCTTCCTGCCGTTTCCCCCGCCCCCTGACTCCATCCTGGACACTCCCACTTTTCCGCGCTAAATACAAGGGAGGCCAGCTACTGCTACAGTACTACAAAGCTACGGCTAGCTGACTTTGGAAAGGTCATCAGGTTGAAAAAGACAGTGTGTGGGGGGGGGGGGGGGGCGGAAGTTTTTTTAAAACCAAGTTTTCTTAAGACTAACCCTCACTTTCCCACTCCTGAGTTAAGCTGAACACGCCCCCCCCCCCCTCTCCAAACACAAAAATCTAACAGTCGCTGTTTTTACGATTCCAACAGTCAGAATGTTCAAGGCAAATGTTTCATTAAGACGCCACACATACTTTATCCTTCTTCATCACGTCCGTTCAGCTTTCCCTTTCAACACAAACCTCCGCTGCGCCCTCACAAACCATCTTCCGGTACCACTTTTCTGCATCAGTCTCAACAAAGTCTTTCTCACTTTTCAGTTTCTTTCAATCTGGTCAAGATCCAGCTCACCCCCCAGCTGGAAGATGTCCCTCTGCGTCACGTGGTCACCCTTCCAGAGGGTGCGTTTGCTGCCCTCCACCCCGATGGGAGAGCTGGGTCTGGAATCCAAGCTGCAGGCCGAATCGCTGTCCAGCTCCTCGTAGGACGAATCCACCTCCTCCTCCTCCTCCTCGTCTCCTGCCACTTCCTGCGGGGACTCCACGGCGGTGAACTCCGACCGAGTGGAGGAGGGGGGCAGGAGGTTGGACTGGTGGCCGTCAGGAGCTGAGAACCCGGGGCAGCTCAAGCTCTGAAAGGTCTGGAGTTTCTGAAAGGAGAACGACAGAGAGGAAGAATGCTGGTTTTAGCCTGTGTGGCTATAAAAGCAGGGGGATCGGTCAGGGAGCCGGGGCTGTGGGGGGGGGGGGGGGGGGGGGGCGCGGCGGGCGCACACGCTCNGGGGGGGGGGGGGGGGGGGGGGGGGGGGGGGGGGGGGGGGGGGGGGGGGGGGGGGGGGGGGTGGTGACGGAGCTAAAGTTTTCCCAGAATGTCAGTTTGAGGTTGGGTTTCAGCTCTCGGCTGCCAAAAGCTGGCCTACAACGGCACGTGAACATGTAAACACACATGCACATGAGCACACACACGGCACACAAAGACATCCACGAACAAACAGAGAAAATAAAACCTCTTGGCTGGTTTGGGGAAAAACACACAAAACGCTGGGATGAGCTGCAAAACCACAAAAGGTGTCTGGTTTCCAACCGAGCCTGGGGCCTATTTATCACAGTGGAAGCTGCTGTGACACAAACACACCACGTCTGGAAACACCATCCTCTGTCGCAGAGCGGGACTTTTTTTCCTCTCTCTCTCTCTCTCTCTCGTTAAAGTCATTGTAATTGGGAAACACTGTAACTCTGCGCGCGGTGAGCGCTTTTCACTCTCGCAGTTTGACCTGAAAAGCGACTGAATTCACTAATAAGTTGTCTCCTGTTTCGCTCCCTTGCCCTGAATTTCTCCCCGGAACAAAGATGAGTGGCCGCGAGGCGCAGTGAAGGGGTTAATGATCTCTGGAGCGCCCCAGCAGCAGATGTTGGAGGCATGGAGGTGAATAGAGATGAGGTTTTCACTATAGAGCCCGGGCTTACATGACTGACATGTCTAATGTTGCCTAGCATGTGTGAGGGGACATTGCCTTTCCTGTTACAATGAGGTGGGAGTCTCCGGCACCGCTGTACTTTCTTGTTTGCTGCTGGATTGACTTTACACGTACACAGGTACTTCATCTGGTAAACGCTGGAGGTGTGAGGGGGGGGGGGCTGAGCTGGCCCCTCTGGAGTGGAAAAAAAAAGGGAGGGAGGGGGGGGGGGGGGGGGTGGTTTCAGAGGCCACTCTTTCTGTGTTCAAGCCCTGAATTACCCCACTACTAATTATCACAGCGGAGGAGGAGACTAGAGGAAGAGAGGAGGGGATGGGAGGGGAGGCCCAGGCGGCTTCACTCACAATGTGCTTTCTATAAAATCCACTAAGTCTGACTGAGTGGGTGTGGTGGTAAAGTAGGGGGGGGGGGGGGGGGGGGGGGGGGGGGGGGGGGGGGGGCAGGGTAAGATTTCTGCCCCCTACCCCCACAACCACACACACACACACACACACACACAATGGATATTCGCCATCACCGCGCACACGTGTGGTCTCTCTATCCTCGTGCTGTCATGTCTCACACAACCCACAGAAAGTGATCATGTTCAGACTTAACCTTCAAAAAGGTGCACTGTGTAGGTTTGAGTGACATCTACTGGTCAACATTGCATGTTGCAAGCTCAACGCACCTCAACCGTACCGTTCCCTGCCATGCAGGTGTGAAAATCTACAGCAAACCTGAACTAAACGTGTTTAGTCTGTTCATTGAGGTCCACTGGAAAAAACCTTGTCACGCGAGATGGTGGCTTCTATAGAGAAGACCTGGTCTGTTGTCATCTGCTTGCCATTACTTTTATTGGAAACTTGCGGTTCACGTCTTTACTGCCGGCCGTATGTTTGACACCCTGGTTCCAGTGGGATGGAAACAACAATTTGTTGATTCAAGTGATTATACACTCAAAATAGACAATTTTGCCGATGGAAATTTCGTCATTCCGCTAAATGTTACAAACTGGAACTGGAACTGGAACCGATCGGTGACACCGTCGAGGGACATTAAAAAGATTCTTCAGTCACGGTCAGAGCAGCAACTAGGCAAAATAGGGCAAATCCAGAGGGCTGGCCCACTTGAGGATAAAATATCCACGGTTTGAACCAGTCGTGGCAGCATCTTTCCCATCTCTGTCCATTGATTGTTTGTCTTGATGACTGACGTTGCGGCAGACGTTATTCATCATTCAACAATGGGCAACGGCACCGGGGCTTGCCCTGTAATTATGTTATCTACGAGCTGGGATCGACACGCAGCTGCTCTGGGAGACGCATAAGCCAAGAGGTTGGGCAAATATCCTCCTGATAATAAGGGCAAACGATAAACAACACCCTGCGCTAAGTAGTGCAACAAAAGCCGCACAGTGCACTGGACCAGCACAGTAAACAGCATTTATGAAGGCGTACACAACAACAAAAGGAATAATCGTCCTCAATAAACTCTCTCTCTCTCTATGTATATATACACACATATATTCAGGACAGTCTGGTTTGCTGAAACCGGGACAGAGAGTTCCATGGACATTCAGCGGCAAACAACTGTGACACAAGGGTGAGGCCATGGTTTCAGGCAAAGACACGAGAACTTCATTCACTCTTGACAGCCAGACGACAAAGCTACACACCTCCCTGTTGATGTCTGAGCGCGAATGCTTCGGTTTATGTCATTTGTCTGGAATTCATAGCACCATGGAGACAATGTGTGGCCGACACGAGCAACAATGCTTTGACGCAAGATGAGAAAGATAAGGCAGCACGGTTAGGTGGCAGAGACCACAGGTAAACAGTGCGATAGACCTGTGGGACAGGACGCAGCGTGTCTTCACACACGCACACGCACACACACACACACACGCCACACCTCAAGACGCCCACCTAGGTGTTCCCACAAGCCTGTGGGGCATGAAGCTCAGCTATGATCACCATGTCTGCCATCCCAGGAATGGAGTGAGATGAAGGGAGAGGAGGGGGCGGTGGGGTGGGGGTGGGGGGGCGGGGAGAGCAGCGCAGCTCAAAGTTGAGGCAGCAAGAAGATATTAATAGAGAGGAGTGAGGAGTTCATCTGCCAGCAAGAATGGACCCTTTCTGCGGACCTGAGGGCACAGGCGCTCGCTTAGAGCGCACGCCCGACACGGCGCCTTTCACCACCTCTGCCGCCGAGCCAAAGGCAACCTGTCGTTTTTTTTCCTCCCCTCGGAATTGTAAAAACCGTCCGAGGGGAGCTTTCACCAAAAGAAACCGCACTCAAATGCGACCGACCAGAGGTGTGACACTTAGGCGGTTTTCCTCAAAAGCAAAGCACAGGGCTGCGTCAACAACGAGTCCTGCGAGGGAGCGAGAGCCAGGAGATAACAGTCCGACAGCCTCCCTTCATTGTCCTCTGAGGGGAAAAAACAACGAGGGAGGGAACCCGGGGGTTAAAAACCGAGGCGCTGCAATGAGCAGTGAATTGAAAGACAGGGCTGACATGGGGCACATTCGAGGACTGGAACGTATATCCCAGCGGTGGTGGAGTTATTAGCATGACATGCATCCCCTGAATTTACACCGCCCCCCCCCCCCCTTCATTGGCGTGGTCGAGGAATCCGGGGGCCAGATTACACTATGTTCCACTGACAAAACTCTCTGGGGTCTTGTTACGAGTGGCCCCTCGCCATCCTCCACAACCCTGAGCCTCCGGTGCACACAACCGTTTGCTGTTATTGTCGAGGAAGTGAAGTTGACAAACACATGTTCGCTGGGTGCTGCACGTGTGCGCCGTCCACTCTGTCTCCTCTTTCCCTGGATTGACACCGTGTCACTCGTGCAGAACACGTCGAGTGGAGGAGGGTGTGAAAAGGCATAATAACTCCAAATGGTCGGTCGAAGGCGGGGCCAAGTCGGACGCCTCTCGGAGATCTGTGATCGGACTCACCCGCTTCTCTGGAGGGAGGGGGCCGCCGAAGATCCAACGCTGCCCTAAAGCAGCTGAAGTCTAAATGTCAAATACCAGAAACGTGGCATGATACCGACACTTCAAATGCATGAAACTTCCCATCAGAGGTGATATATGGTATCTGTTCCCATCCCTGACGCTCAACACTCATGTTCACTCGGCAGGAGAACTGACACAAGTTGTAACCGGCCCTGTGTTTCCACATCATCACTTCCTTTTCCAGACGCTTTGCCAACTATGATTTTTCCTCTTTCCCTCGGCTCTCACTGAGACAAACCACCTCGTTAACCTCTGACAAGTATGTGAACCTTCGACGGGAGTAATGGGTCATTTTGTTTATCCCACCATTGTACGAACCCCTGCGAGACACAGCTCCTTACCAGCTGAGATCTCGTGCAGTCGGAATATTGCGGTGCTTGAAAGTAAGGCAACGGTGTAAATGGGTTCAAAATGATACCACGTGTGCAGCGCCAGTCCTACCAGAGAGTGCATGCAGCCACGCACGTTTGTTGGGAACTGGAAAAAAACCTGACACGTGAAACGATGATTCAGCAGATTAATCCCTCAACTGACACTAATTTCACAATCATCTACTGATGTGTGCTGCGGCCCTCAAGCTCCGGTGCAACCAGAGGTAACGTAAAACTGACTCCATGTGTGTGTGGAGGAGGGGAAGGGGGTCGATTTGTATGTGTGTGTGTGTGTGTGTGTGTGTGTGTGTGTACATGTGTGATCATCATGCTTGATTTTTCCCCTCTTAGCAGCTGGCATGACCAGAGGAAACATGCTTGCTAGGCTCCATTACCAAAGCCTTGTTGATCCAGCCCTGGCTGAGTCCTGAGGGTGAAAGGCTGTGATCACAAATCTTGGTGAGAAGGAAGGGAGGGGAATGGGACGCGTCAATGGCGCGCTCTAATACGAGAAAAGGAAGAGGACGATATATCCTGAGATTTCAGCATATCTAATGATACAAGAGCAGGAAAGGCAGGGGAGGATTTGGTATGAGTGCTGACTTTCAACAGCATTCAAGCGAATTATGAAGCAGGATGTGATACAAGAATGAAATCAAGATTCTTACTGGGCCCTGTCAAAACATCAGAGCTCTGCCCAAAACACAAAAACAGTACATATCATTAAAATACTTTCTGGTTTGGGTTTGTCCAGGGGTCATTTATACCCTACGGCTGTTCCTCTGCTTCCTCTGACCTCACGTAAGAACAAACAAACCCTTGTGGGGCGGAAAGCGGCGTGTGCATCCAAATGTCCCTGCTATTAATCACCGTTAGTTGCTCCTACCGCACAAGAGAGGGAAGGGAAGCAGCACAACAGTGAGTGGAAGATGTAAGAGAAGCGTAGGAGTTGTGGATTTAAGGCGATGGGGTTGGACCTCCGGACTGGCTGTTTTTTTCCAGTGGAGTAAATGAGATGACAAAGTGGAGCCAGCCTCGCTAGAGTGTGGTGCTAGGCAGCGTGACCGAACATGAGGAATGCTTGTTTAGTAAGCGCCACTCCCTGAGCTGGAAGGAGGGAGGCCTGAGATCACTTAGCCCCAAAGCCTCGGACTAACAACCCAGAAAACTTAAATTGGCTTGATTCAATCCAGCCAGCCCCTGATCACATTCAGAGAGGCTCCATTGCATTTGAGGAGCTCTTGAACTTGGGCTCTGAACAAAAAGGTATTTGTGCGGTAAATGAATTTGCTCCAGGATTTATTGAAATGTAATAGAGCCCATTTGGCAGCAGGAAAGCCAAATTAGAAATAAGCTGATGCTGATTTAGGTTTAATCAGAGAAGACTAGTGATCCTAAACTCTTTCAAACGAGTCAAACTGCAATGAGACACATTGACGTGGATGCAAAGATGAATGCTCGTCAGTGTGTTCAGCATTTCGAGCTCACCTGGGTCATCTTTGCCAGGTCCAGGGAGGGCCGCTGCTCCTGGGCGTCTTCCGGTCTCCTGCGCTTCATACCGATCTTCTTGTCGTTGAGCACACACGGCTGGGACCGGCTCCGTGACAGACACCCTGTGCCCCCGGCCCTCGGGCCAGCTCGCCTCCCCATCTCTGGGGTGGAGTCGGGAGAGCTGGCCTCCGACGCCTCTTCCCTCTGGAGCTCTGGCAGGCTGATCTGCTCGTGGGAGAGGGAGAGGGGCCTGAGGAAGTGGTGATGGTGTGAGGTGGGGGAGACCGGAGAGGCGGTGAACTGGGGGTGCAGAGGCAGCCGCTGGTAAAAGAATGGAAAGTCCAGGCCTCCGTCTGTGTGGATGCTTGTGCAAGAGGGCAAACTGAAGCTGGAGCTTCGCTGAATCGTGGGGAAATGACCACTTGGGTAGCCCCCTCCTCCGCGAACACTCCCACCGCTGTGGCACCGCCGTTTCTCCACCGCCGTCCACACTCGGGAGCCCTGGGGCCTCCATGACGAGCGGATCCCACCGAACTCATCAGAGAACGACAGGGAGCGACACTGGCGTTTGCTCGGCGGCGCCGCGGGGGCTTGGCTGGTGGCCGTAGTGGTGAAGTGTGCAGTGGTGGGTGTAGTGTGGGAGTGGGCGCTGGTTACGCTCCCGTTGGCGAGGCTGAGGTCTCGTATCAGACTGGTGATTGCCGTGGAGCCGGTGGGCTCCTTGGCCCAGTGTTGGTTCCCTGCTCCTGGCTCAGGCATCGCATCCCACAGGCTCTCCAGACTGGCACCAGACTGGCAGGGCGCTCTCTGCTGGATGGCACAGCTCCGCCCCATGTCCAGCCACCTGTCTGCCTCTGAAATTGTCCAAGCACACATTTTTGGTCAGTTCAATTGAGTTTACTCATCAATTTGCCCTGGACGCATTAGCATTGAATGCTAGCATCTGAAGCATGCGGCATTGTTGTCAGCTTTTGGACAACACCTTAACCATAAGGGATTTGTTGGGTATGTGATGCAGTTCCTCAACTCGCCACCTGTCGGAGCAGAGTTTGGCCTCAGTTCCCTTTCTGTGAACTCCAACTCCAATCACATGGCCTCATCAAGCTCCACCTTTCGCTAAACCGTGCATTCAAACATACCGACTTTCAATTACCTCAATGGCAGCCCCTTCCTCTCAATATAATCATGTGCATTAAGGTAATTACAACATCGAAAGTTCTAGCTTAAAGGAGGGGAAAATTGTGTGGAAAGAATGCAAAGGTCTTAACCGACACACAGGAACAAACATACAGGAACTAAGCTCAAAGAAAGAGAGAATGGTTGATGAGAGGACACACTGTCAGGAAAAAGATGATCCTCTCTTAACTGCAAACATACACTTGAAGTCTTTTAGGGCGGTTACACATGGCAATGCACAGTATCAACAAAGTAACAAGCTTAGGAGTATTTGAAAAAAAGATTATGATCACCCATTTGTTATCCCTTGACAGGTTTATCGTAGAGTAAAGAACACTTGAAAGTTCAAACCAGTGCAGCTGATTCGTTTAAAAAACTAAATTGATGTCCTGATGAAAAGAAAGCGAGAGGGCATGTGCACGAGCTATGAAAAGCGCCGCGCCAACTACCAGCTGTCTCACCGTCCACACAAAAGAGTCCATCATGCACTCGAGGGACATAATACACCTACAGTAAAGGGCCGGAGTGACCAGCCAAGTGGTGAGGCTGTGACACTTTTTGGCAAAGAGAGACCCTTGCCCCATCCAAGTTTCATCCATTTGGGAGGCTTGTCTGTAACTCTGGCACACTCTCTCTCCGCCTAGTGGACGGATATCATTGTTCTGGGCAGACAAACAATGCACGGGGGCTGCAGTGACGACCTGACTGGAATGTTTGGAAAACAACTCAACAAAAGGGAGAAAGGGATGCACTACAAAAAGGCCACCCTTTGAGAGCGAGAGACAAAGTGCGGCACGGAGCAGCAAGACATTCGAGCCGATGTCAAAGTCAACATCAGGGGTGGAAACAGTGATCCACACTCTGTCCTCTTTCGTCACTGCATCTACCCTGAAAAGACTGAGAGACGATAGCTACTAGTATTTACAGTAGCGTGTCTTTTAACACTCGGGGTAATGACTGCAACACAGCCGAAGGGAAATTGTTGACATAGGCAACGGCATATTCAATTACTGTTCACTCCCACGAGAGCCGTGTGCAATGTTGTGTGGAAGCAGGTGCACCCAGACTATGAGGGGGGGTGGGGGGGGGGGTTGAGTGACTGGCAGAGAAAGGGAGAAGTGACAGAAGCCAAGTGTGACAGCGGAGGCATCAACAATGAGACAGTTGAAGACAGTATCACTGACCCAGGTGATCATCGTTTCATCAAAAGGAGCAGGGTGGGGGCAATTTCTTATCCTATTACATTTGTGGAACTATAACAAACACCTCCAAGCAGATTTTGAGTGAATGCAAAAGGAAGACGGATGAGGAACTTCATTATAAGAAAGAGGAAGAAGGAAGAACTAACTCACCCACAGATCCACAGGAGAAGAGGGTGGTCCCTTTGCTCATGGTGTGGAGCTCGCTCTGGAGACGACAGAGCGAAAGTGGGTCAGTCACCAGTGGGACACGTCCTTCTTTTATCCGTGCTGCAACTCTGAAACGCTAACTAAAGCTACACTTATCAGTGTCTTCATATTCTAGTCTCAATGAATCAAATTCAGGGTTACCGTTTGTTCCATGAATGAAGTTTCTTATTAGAAGCCTGCATGCTAGCTACATGCAGGTTAGTTGCTAAGCTGCTACCTGGCTAACACATTGTAGCATTTAGCTGCTGGCTAACAACAGGTATATTCCATGTCGTGAAGAACAAAAGTGACTGACAACAGTGAATACTGTGGTTTTGTATCCGTCACCATGTATTTTTAAAGGTAATAATTTGCTAATAATATGCTTAAGAAGCTCATAAGACTAGATTCCACTCAAAGATTGGCCACTGCGTACATTCCACTTACACCTTGTATAGTTTTGCTAGGGGCAAGTATTTGCTAATGTTTTGCTAGGAAGTTCAACTCCATGATGCAGGGTTCTACTGTTGTAAATGACTAAACAGCTCTTTCGCAATGCTAAAGAGCCGAGCTAGAGCTGCTAACCTATGCTAGCTAGGTAGGGAACACTTAATCCCCAGACCCCATTAAATCATGTAAACAGACATGTTTTTCTCCTCCGCCATGTTGTTGTTAATGTTTGTGACAGACCCGTTTAACTCATTCGATCAAAATGTTTGTGAGGTTTTCACAGGATAGCTGGATGGAGACAATGGCCTTATCATTATTATTATTATTAGTCAATGCCCTCCCCATCAGTTTTATAACCCAGGTTCTATAAAGAACAAAGGTGATCCACAGAGAGAATAAAACCGTTTTGTCCTCGCACGCCTTCCTTCAAATCAGACACCTCTTCGTACACACAGTTTCTTTCTTACAGCAGGGTGGTGGCTGTCTACACACACACACAATACAAAAGTAATACACCACAATACCTTGCTCTGACTCACCTACTGGGTGTTTTACCACAACAGACAAACACCACTTTCTAAGACAGAATCAGGCATTACATACAAGAGAAAGGGAAATATTATACTAGGCAAAGGTTTTCTGTCGAGAAGAAAAACAATTAAAATTGGAGTAACTGTCATTATTTTCTCTGAACTTGCAGCAAAAGCAGTAGGTGACTTACATGGACAAGTTGCTCGACAGGTCATTTTGAGTTATGTGTTGGAACATGTAGAGAAAAGGGTGAAACTCAATGTTTAAGGAGTGCTGACATTTCTGAAAGGACAAGGTGTATCCTGGTTTAAGCAGGCTGTGAGGGCCACACCACACTCTATGTTAAACTAACCATTAAACCCAAAGCATGTGGGACTTGGAACTATCCAGTGGTGAAGCCCTTCCTAGCATGTATACGATCCAATGGTAGCCTTCAGTTATCATACGAATTTTAAAAGATATGCTCAGTCTGGGTTATTGTAAAAACATGTTGGCACAAAATGGCAGCCTCTGTTTGCTACCACTAACCTAAACCAGGGCTCACTCTGGGGTAATGGCAACAATAATTGGTAGATTCAAGTGAATGTACACTCATAAAAACAGAAATAAAATCAATTTCTCTTCAAACTGTGTAATGTGTGTAATTTTTACATTTTTGATACATCAATGTGTCAGTCTGAACATCTGAATCAGTGTTTCCATGCCTCGGAAACGATTAAACTGGATTGTGGTATGGTGCAGTCATCGGCACTGTGCAAGTAAATGCACATGACTGTCAGTGGCATTTCTAACATGCTGTTGGGCACTGGTGTAATATGATCACTGGCCTATTCATTTCAGCGACGACTTTCTATCATATGAGACATTGTGCCGAGCCTTGATCCGCGTAACAATAGTTAACGACCAACCGGTTTGTTTCGTGTGAGACTCGAAAGGTTATGTTTTTCTCACCAGCCGTCGCTCGATGCTCTTGGACCTTACATCATTGACACCCTTCTTCTTTTCCAGTGTTTTGGATAAAATGATCACCATGGTAGCACGCAGCTCTGCTCCTGTCCGTTTACGTGCAGAGGAAGGCCACGAGCAGCCATCTTAGACGAGGGCGGAGGGCAGAAGGTGCACTTGGATGAGACAGGTGACTGGTTGGTGACCTTCCATCTGCAGGGCACACCTCAAGTGCTGAAGATGGAGGGGGAGGTCACGGAGGGTGTCACTCACACTTCAGATGATACCTGTGTGTAAAAAGACAAGAGATGAGGTTAAAGGCACGTCATTAAATATAATATATACATAGTTACTTGTGTCTTTGATTGGTCAAAAGGGAATTAAAAAGGTTGTTCATCTTTTCACTGGAAAAAACATGTTTCAGACATAGATAATGATCCCATTCTTTTTCTTAAAATATATCATGGGGGATGTTTAAACAAAAAAAAACAAAAAACGACAGTGAATTCAAATAGAGTTATGGGTATGTGCTCAACAAAAGATTTGTGTCCCTGAATCATGAACCGACCATTCCTGGCCTGCAGCAACACTTCAGGTACAGCTGAGAAAAAGTGCTGATTTATGTTTTCCTGTTTGACCTTTAAGACCCTCAAATCTACAGTAACTCATCCACCTATATACATGTCTGAAAGGCTGCTGTCTGTGTAAACAAAACATGCCGCCACACGGGGAAACCGCTTCCGAATGCCTGTAAATAACGGAACATTTTGCATGTTTTCATGATCCACTGCATAAATGGGAACCTAGACATGCTGTAACAGAAAGCCACGTTTAGCTAATCCAGGAAAAGACATCACTCACATCACATGACTATAGATGTGGCGAGGAAACATGAATAGAAAGGGGAACATAATATGTACTGTATGGTGCTGTGGTTGCCTCATCTACTGCCTGCACCCGCAAACCTTACAACGCACAGTCACTGCTGCAGTAAACACTAACTCTTGAAATGCTTGAAGGGAGTTGAATTCAACACAGATGGTCCATAGGCTTCCCTTTTTTTCCCTATGGTCAAACATGCTCCGTCATGTCTGCTCTGCTCAGCCATTCTTATGCTACTTAACGGTGCATCAGGAAAGCTTTATTTCACTGCTTAAACACCAGCGAGTGAACAGGTTAATGCAAGATTGAAAAAAATGATCCATTCATTCCCTGCCCTGCCTCTCTGGTCTGCCAGTATGTCAAGTGACTCCGGTTGTGCTTTGCCAAGTATATAACAGCCGTGTATGAAGTGTACCCTCACCTTTAAGCCTATGGTCCTGAGTTCCAGCTGCATATTTGGCTTACGAGCTAGCACCGATACACCAGTGAGCGCGGACTCACGCGGAATGTGCAAACAAGGAGCACTCTCTCCGGCTTTTGCTAGACACAGGACAGAGTACCACTACTCTCTAACCAGGGTTGGAACTCCAGCCAGCTAGCTAGCTTGCAAGATGTCACAATAGCTTAGCTCTGGTATCGTGGGTGTGTCCGCTGGGTTTATCATTGCGACCATTTCTCTTTGCCCAAACATTGCAAGCATGGCTGCGTGTGCAAGCAACTGCCCCAAGTGCTGCTATAAACAACCAATTTTGGAAAGTTCCCTAATTTTGCTCCAAGGCATGGGAAAGATCTCTGTAATTAATGGGCAGGTTCTGTTCTGCTTTCTTTACCCTTAGCGTGAGCAGTAAAGATGGAATAATTACTGTGACCTTGGGCCAGAGCCTAACTCCTTCATTAGCCAACCACCAAACACACTGACACATTGAATTAAAGAGTATACACATGGTTCAGGACCCCCGGTTGCCTGATGGCAGATGACAGCTTACGGCTGTGGAAGGAGGAACTCATGAGGCTAATGGATCTTCCAGGTCTACTATGGTATCCTGCTCATTTAACATGTGGTTTCATGTTAAGTAAGGGTTGTTCCACCTATATAACATGCTTCAGAGAGAAGGATGCAAGGCTTTTTAAAATCACTTTTCTTAGAAAGTAAAAGGGGCACAACTAAAGGCAATAAATTGGGTATGATGGGGGGGAGGGCTGATTCGCAGCTTTGATAAAAGCAGTTTTAGAACAAGTCTAGTCATGTCTCGTTCCTTCACTAGATCATCTGTATGCCTTCCTCTCTTCTTCTCCGGCCCCATGACTACATGTGGACTATAAATGTTTCATGTAGGCCTGCCTCAAACCAACTGCTAGCATATGACTCCCATTATCTCCATTTATCCCGGAGAGTCATTGGAGCACAACTGGGCCTCCGCAGGCAAGAGGGGCTGGTGTTGGTGGTGGGAGATGGAGGAGAAGGGAATGTTCTTCCTGATCAGTTTTGCAGATTACCCCACTGATTAGGGCTGACACTGAGTAATGGGTGCGGCAATGTATGGTTCGTGAGTGTGGGTGAGAGTTGAGGAGCATGACGGTTACTGCATGTGTGAAGGTTGTTACAGTTCGCAAGTTGACTGATGCAGTTAGGAAGTGTGACGTGTTCTGCAAGGGCTTGAACAGCACCTCGACAGTGATAACTGGAGTGTGTATGTACATGCTTTGCTTGTCTGTGTATGCGAACCTACACTTGTATGGTGACTGGCAAGTGGGGTCATGGGAGAGGGCAGAGCGAGTGTGAATTCAGCCCTGGGTCCGTGCTGACTTAATGAAGCGACTCCTCATGATGGGGAAACCAGAGCTTAATGGAGAGAGAACTGTGCTGTGCCTGTGCAGAGAATTCAGCGATCAGACAAGACACTCACAACTTAAAAAAATAAATAAATAAATAAAGGATTCTCCCCGTTGCACGCATCGAACAGTGTGAAATACCTTTATTGTCCGCCCGCAACTGCATGCGCTGCTTCTGAATTTGGATTCATGTGGTAATACCAATTTTGAGATTTGTGACACATATGAAATGCACAAGCATAGATCAGGAGTACAACAGCAGTCATTCCACTTGCAGGCAGAATCGCACTCAGTAAACCGTACACCTTGGCCAGGGACCAGGAAGATCCATGAGTTACTCCTTGGGACATTGGCGATAACACCCACTCTACACCGACGCCTTTCACCATGTGTTATGAGAACACAACTCTGCTGACTGATAGACATGCAAACAAACTCAGAGAAAATATGCCCTAATTGTAAACGTCAACAAAGTCTTTCCTGAAAAGTAGATTGGACAAGTACTATTGCGATGTATTAAGTTTTGCAGTAAGTCATACAATTCTTGATTCGAACTCAAACGGAAGGAAAACTTTGTCGTCAAGCGGAAACTGTGCCATTGTCTGGGGTTACCACCAACATTAAAGGATTGTGTAACTAAATCTGACCTCTATAGTGGACTAAATACCTCATGGTAATTCTGGTCAGATTTGTGTACGCTGGGGTGCAGACAGCAGCTCTTGGTCCACAATAGCCAATGACTCAGGAGGGCACTAGAAAGGGCAGCTAAGATAATATGGCTCTTTGCCCAGACTGTGATTTGTACAGGCAGATGAATAGGAGCCTATTTGGGGCCCCCTAAAGTTCTGTGACAGGGTGTTTGGTGTCCATCACCAATTGGCTCTGGTTGCCGCATACTTGTGCAGAGCGCGTCTGGTGTCAAGACTTTGATCGGTGGCTGCAGCTGAGAGAGAGCGGCTCATTTCATACTAATGACAAGATGGAGGAGCAAATAAACAAATGCAGCATTTTCATGCTTCAGTTCCTAATTTTGAATAGTTTAAATGATGATTTATTTTCTTTGCCTTTCTTTGTCACATTTTACGATACAAGATCCTTGACGGTGACATCATCTCAACGTCGCTGACAGCCCTAGAGTACAAGGTTAAAACAAATTTAACGTCAGCATTTCTGTGCTCAGGTTTTTTTTTGTTGGCCAGTGTGAATAAAAATAAAAGCCACTCTTTTGTGAATGTCTGCTGCATAGATTGTAATTTTGGGGTGGACACACAGCCACGCCTCTTTCATTTAACGCGACCAAGGTCGTAAAAATGGTCCTAGGGAGGTCAAGACATACCACTGACTTCTCTGACCATCACCCTAGTACCCACTGGCAGGGGGACACTGGCCAAAAACAACACACCATTCCACCACTAGATCTTCAGAAGTGCATGAACAATGAAGCACTCATTTAGTCAAAGTTTATGTCGCTGTCAGTCGTCAGGCTCCGGCCTCCTCACGCAGAGTCCCTCGAATGTTTCTCCAACGACAGTGACCGTCCAGCTTTATATAAACACAGCCCGCACTTAAAAGTCCCTACTATGGCAGCAATTGAAAAACATTGTTCACTTTATCTCATACTGTCACCCTTAACAACACCTCTGCCATGAGAACAGAGGCAGGTGGCGTGAATCAGAAAACCTCTAGAGTCTTTTTGTCAAGAGGCAACCCGACAGTAAACTTGGCGCTGATGTTCCTCTCGTTGCTCAGCTGGCATGAAGACACAACACGAGCATAACACCGATATGAAAGCCAACTTCCCTTTGCAGTTTAAGTGTGCTGCTTCACTTGTGGTCACATGCTGCTTCTGCACTGGGCGTGGGGGTGTATAGATTTTATTACCAAATACATGCAGAACGAAAAAAAACCCGCACTGTGGTAAAGAGTCAAGTTCGCATGTGCGGCCTCATTGTTCCATAGATATTTAAAATAGGGAAAAACCCCACACTAACACGTCACATCACACCATGATTTCACACTGACATTTACAGGAAGAAAGCTACAACATCATAAAGCGAGTAGAGCCTTGGCTCACCATAAATGTTTACTTTAGTGTGATATCTTCATAATATGATTGAATTAACATGTTTTATTGTTATAGTTATGGCAGAAGAACATGGAGTAGGTCAAGGTAAAATACACAATATAAGTTAACATCATCCAGTCACACCACCGCACTTTTCCCAGATATCTCGGGGGTCTACTTTCTCTCTGACATAAAACAGTTGCTAAGAGGTACTGTTTAAAGAATTTAATAATAAGGTAGCCATAGCAACCAAGCACAAAACAGCGGATAACGGTGACAAGGGTTGATAAAAAATATATTCTTAGGGAACTGGACTGTTGAAGGAGTGCAGATAACAGCAGAGCCGCGGCGAGGTGACCACCTCTGAGTCTCAGACTTCCAATTAGCCCAAGTCTTGAGAAGCTCGACAGGCGAAGCATCAGGTGTTTGAGTTTGAGCAGAGGAACCTATGGGGCCTCTTGCCCCCTGGAGTGACCCTCGCATGCCAAGGCTCTCTATACATCAGGTACCCCTATAATTACATCCCCCCCCCCCCCGGCCCCCCGCGGCCCCCCTCCCTCCATCAATCCTAGCCTTTCTGCTTGTGGTTTCCTCCATTATCCATGAGTGCCTGTTCTGTTCCGTGCACACTAACCAGAGCCCTAATCCATCAGGGATACATTACATGGGAGCCCCCAGCACCGCAAGCAATCCCCTGCCATTGCTCCCGCGATCAATGAGAGAGACCGCGCCGTTCTAATGTTGTGTAAGCAGGTGATATTCTACAGTTATCGCCACCAATCAACCAATGATGTGACATGCCTGCAGTTACATAATGCCCGACTCAAGTTGGGGAGGTACATATGGGCAAGATGAAGGAGCGCGTATGTATGGATGGATGTATGGGTGGGGGAATGGGCAGCATTCCTTCGGCCCATTCATCCACTCATGCTGCACTCAACATATGGGCCTCTGCGTTGTGTGTAGCCGGGTGTAAAACACCACCATGCATCCATTGAGGATGTTGTACGCTAACCGAAGGCGTGTCATTGCCAGTGCTCGCACAGAAATGTGGCTAAAAATAGTTTAGAATGACAAAAGTCTTTCCAGTTCTGCATTTTGAAGTTGAAGAGGAAGAATAGGTAATTGCTGTATGTCAGATTTTGCACTTGAGAATGTTTCACTCGTGGGAGCAGTTCAGCCTTATCAACAAAATCACACTGGGCCGGCATGTGTGATTTGCTCGGTACAAGTGCTGAAGACCGAACTGCCGATGGATCCGAAGGTTGCACCAATGCCGGGTAGTGAGACGGGCCATGTGCGTGGAAAAGGTAACCATCTTTGACCACGGGGTAGAACTTTACACTCAAACACGTACTAAAATTCTTGTTGCCCGCTGGCGTTCAATCCTGTCCCGATGTTTGCAATAACCCGCAGGTGCATGTAAAACATGATGAAAGCATCAAGCTCAGCTCCAGAGAACCAATTACCATAAAGCATAGAAGGCTGCAGCCGGGAGTTATGCCATATTTTACGGTAACAATTGGCCAACCTTGCGCAGGCAGGACTGTCAGGACACACTGGTTCCTTTTCTCAGCCTGGGCTTGCAAAAAGAACCAGTTTTGTGGGACATAACACATAAAGCCTCAGGTTTGTATTAGGTATATATATATATATATATATATATATACATACATATTTTTTGGAGTTAACTGTTAAAAGTCCTATTGTCAATGAAACTCCAGGTCTAGAAGTGCATGAACCTAGGCTGGTTGTGCCAATGCTTTCAGTTCTCTTTTTCCAATGGGACACAACCAGGGGTGAGGGCAGTTTCACGAGATAATTGGCTTTGCACAACATCGCCGAGACCGGAGCGGAGCAATGACTGACATCTTGAGGCAAAGCCATCCCACAAAGGCTCAGGAGAGTAAATGGAAGAAGGCCAACTCCTGTCATTCACAACACAGGTGTTATGATGACACAAGTGAGCAAAAGACAAAACATTAGCTCATCTGGGCTATTTGCACACACACACACACACACACACACACACACAACACCTTTAGTAAGCAACACTTCTCATCAGATACAGCGTGTGCAAACACGCACTGCATTACAAACCCATGTGTGCGTTACACACGAATGTGAGGGTGTAGAATCATTGATTTGTAATGACACAAAAACCGACAAACGACAAACTTAACATGATCCCTCACTATCGGCACACACAGAAACACAGTGGGAGATGCTGATGGGAGCGTTCCCATTGCATCCCAGAATGCCTTTCATCTTTAAGTAGAGGCTGATGCCTGTGTTTGGGGGTTGGGGGAGTGCTTCTCTGGTGTATGTGAGAAAGCCTCTTTTCTTTTCTTTTCAGCTTTCAGGTCTTTGGCTCTGTGGGAGTCAAGACGGCAGACCTACAAATCTATCATGCTAATGAGCGAGGAATATACGAAATGAGGAATAAGTGCACTGGGGCAAATTTGCTGTGAAATAACCTGGAGGTGGTGGTTTTGAACTCCCTGGAGCCGGGCTGGAATGAGTTGGGAGAGCGTGTGAGGCTGCAGCGGTTATGACTGCGGGTCACACAGCAGAAAGGGAAGCTTCTGAAGTGAATAGAGAGTAGCACGGAGGCACAGACAGGCATGGCGAACAATCCCTTTCTGATAGCTTTGCATAATGCCCCAGGCCAGAGAACCAAAGACAGAGCGAGAGAGAGTGAGAGAGAGAGAGAGAGAGAGAGAGAGAGAGACCGTATTAAAAGGAGGAGAAAGACAAACAGGGGAGAAAAAATTTGACCGAAACAGGCAGATGGGGCAAAAAAAAAAGAAAAAGAAAAGTGAGACGCTGACATAGGGGAGAAGAAGAGTGTGCGTCGGTACACAGACTGCGCGAGCTGTGCACACAGGCGGAGAATGGACCGGCTCCTCGCTCCGCACTCGCGGGCACACAGCTGCACATGCACAGAATGGGGCTCTAATGGGGCCTTTTCGTCCGCCACACAAAGAGGCTGCAAATACGTGCGTCTTGAGCACACACTGGGGCGCAGAGTGATCCCCCTTTAAGAACCCACCCGCCTTGATAGCGTCCATAAATTATGTCCAGAGCACATCCACAACAAGTGTGCGAGGGCGAACAAAAGAGCTGCAGAGCAAGTGCATCCTTGCATATCCTCGAGATAAAGGCCATGGTGCTTCACCACTAACTTTTTCAGTTCCCCTGCCAGGACAAGTTGTGAGTTTTATTGATTTATTTGGACGGCTAGCTTCTCCTATACTCTAGGTAAAGAGGGAATGTGGGGGACTTCCCTTACTGGATCTACTACTACTACTACTACTGGATCTTACTAGGCACTGGATCCTACTTGGGATTCCCACACGAAATCCTTTGGTATTAACACGTTTCAGGAATAAATCATATCTACTCTTGCGTGAAAGTGAAAGTGTGTCGGTATTAGACGCTAGGCTATAAAAACGTTTACTTCCAAACACAAATATTGTGCTGCTAAAAGCTGAGGCACTGCATATTTTCAGCTCGGTCTCCGTGTGATAAAATCTACACACAGTCAAATGGCACATTTTGCAGGCTCACATGATAGAACCCGATAACCACGCACGCTTGTTCACACCGAGCCGTGACATTCCAGCACTGGGTTTATTTTTTGGGAAAATCAAAAGCAAGGTATACGATGATCATAATCGCCTTGCAGAAAGGTGGAGAGGCCGATTGGACAATGCTTCCCTCTGAGTCTGAGCCAGTATCCGCGAGACACCCTCATCAACATGGCCTTTGTAATTAGACACTGGAGCTGACATGTAGTGAAATCTCTCGGCCTCCCCTCTCGGCCTCCCCTCCCTCCCTCCCTCCCTCCCTTCCTCACAAGCTACACTTTGCATCTGTGAGAGTGATTTCTTAGCAGGATTCGTCAGTCAACTACTGATATTTCCTGTTTAGTTATCCACCCCCCCCCACCCCACCCCACCCAACCCCTCCACCACTTTGTAAGTCAAGGACAGAGCTGCGGCTGCTGCTGCTGCTGCTATGGTGGTGGCAACAGCAAAGAATCATTTGCGGGTATTTTCAATTAGGGTGCCCAGGTGCCAAACCAGTTCTCTGTGGGGAGGTGTTTACAGTGTCCACAAAGATCAACAGACTGGCGTGTAATATTAGAAAGGGCAAAACATGAGCACCAACAGTTACCTCCTGAACCAACCCCCCCCCCATACCTCCCACCTCACCCCCAACAGAAGTGAAACAACATGGAGAGGCAGTTGGAAGCCTTCACAGCCTCGCTGTAATTGGCTTTCATTTGGACCCAGTCAGGCCATAAAGTGGTTGAGAAAGAACGAGAATGAACCCTGCCCTTTGATAGACACCGATACACCCACACATAAATACAGATCAATAAAAAGGAGATAGAACGGAATTCTTCAGCCTCATTGTGGGCACACACTTCCTTTACACCTGGATGTGACGAGTTCACTTTACAAAAAAAACGCTCTTCATCACCAACGTTCAGCACACGCGGGTGAGCTGGATTTCTTTAATGTGTCGTGACAAACTCTGTTGTCATGGCACCGAACCATAACTTTCAGTGGGCTCCGAGTACACACATTGACAAGAGACATGAAAGTGGCGCAGGTTTCAACTTTTTCAAGATGGTGATGAAGAGTCGTTATTGCAGGTCTTTAGTGTAAAGAGGAAATTGAGCATAATGCATAATGTGATGAAGAGATTTTTTTTAAAGAGTTCAATGCCGCAAGGCCTCAAACTCACTCGACACTGACAGTATGCGGAAGGCTTCAGTTACCATCGATACTCAAAATGACTTAAGTTTGTCCGCTCTGAGCTACTGTAAAAACATGGTGGTGCAACACGGTGGCCTACTTTGAAGGGATCTGCTCCTAAACATAAAGAGCTCAATCCGTGGCAATAAAATCACCAATTTGCGCATTATCGTGATTAGTACGGTGGTTAGGTTTTATCCTATTTCAGCCAATGTGAATGAAAATTATTTCGTCTGAATCTTACAGACTAGGCCGTGAAAGTCGGAATTTCACTCCCGAGTGGAGGATATTCAAGTCTTTACGGGCATTTGTTGTTGGGCTTGATTGCTTATTGCAACAATGTGTGATTGATTACTCCCTTGGCTCTGCTGCAGCTCTCTGTTACTCTCCATGCAGATGTTGACAATTCTGCACGAACACGCTCGGTTTTAAAGTTTGGAACATTCCACGTTTTTCAACAGATTTTCACAATTTACTTATCAGTGCCATCAACCCGGATGAAAATGAAAATGGTCGGCCCTTCTTCTTTTACTTGCACAATGCATATCACAATACACGCTGAGCTTTTCCAAAAATGCGCACTACTGAAACGGCCCTTAGCCTGTGGCGTGGCTTGGTGTCCACTCTGCTTCCTCCTTCACCCACAGGTCGAGTGTTTGACAACAAGCCTGAGCTTTATCAGCCTGGCTGATAGATGGATGGAGGGGATTTCGCAGGCTCACACACTGAGGCTTGTGTGTTCGAACCCCCCACCATCGCCACCACCACACCACCACCAACTCAGCAACCTTCTCACCCCTTTAAAAAGCAGGTTATTGAGCACAAAGTTGGAATGAAGCAACAGGTTGGTCGTGGCAAAGCATACATTCCACATCATGGGTACATATCTGATGTGTGATTGATTAACCACCTGTTAAAACACTCAGCAACTAATGTAGTAATCTAGTCATTGGGTCACTGCACACATACCATGAGGTGTAGGCTGTAAATGCACAAAGTAAACACTTATTGCACTCCTTCTCTGATATAAAGTACATATTATTTTATAAAATAGCCTTGTCCAAGTATACTTGTTATCATGCTTTGGACTACATTTCCGAATGATTGCCTAATTCAAATTAAAGGACAGATTAATCAATCACCAAAAACATGTATTATTTGTTTATTACTATGTTCATTTGCTCCCCTGCTTCATAATGAGGTGCAAACAACTGATCTCTACCAGCGACTCTGTTACAACTCAGCTACAGGACACAAAGAGTGCAACAAGCAGCTGATTAGCACTGCTGCTGGTCTTAATTAAAGTAGAGATTGGTTTGTTTACTGGTATTAAAATCAACATTCTGTTGTGTTGGGGGGTCAGAAGGGAAAAGCCAACGTGAGCAGACAAAGTATAATCATTTGAAGAGCAGTGGGGGGAAGGAGAGAAAAGAGAATGATGCATGCCTCAACACAGCTTTAAGATATCATCTGGAACTACTACCTGGCCAGCAGAGGCTCTCTCTCTCTCTCTGTGTCTGTCTCTCTCTCTCTCCGTCTCACTCGGAGTTAGGTCATCTTCGACACGGAGGAAGTAAGTGAGGTAAAAGTTGAAAAAGTTAGAAAACAATAAAAGTTCAAGTAGTTTTCTGCCTCCTGTGGCAGCCTCCCCCTCAGCCGAGCTGGTCAGGACTGAGAGCAGCTGAGAGCTCGCCCCTGCTTTCTGCTCTGATTGTAACAATATCCGCGTCGGGATGTACCACTTGTACCGGGGCCAGGGGGTGCAATACGGGGAAACCAACTCAGTGAGTGGGCTATTCGCCAAAATTTCACTAGGTGGATCATTTCCATAATAGTACTACACAAATGATTGAAAACAGTTCAATGGCTGTAACATGCCATTCGTTCCTTACGCGAAGTTTTTGCTGTAACTCTAACACCCCTTCCGACTTGGTATGCTCCACTCCGACCGTCCCCCCTGGCCATTTACAATACTCGTGCTCCCTTCTCTCCTTTTTATGCTTTCATTGATATTAATGGTGCCAAGAGCTGAGGACGACCCCTATTGCCTTATAGGTGGAACAAGCTGAGTTCAAGTTTTTTTTCTTTTTCTTTTTTAAGTAGAGATTATTGGAGTTCGTGGCATCTAGTGAGGAAATTCAGATGTCATATGAACTTTTTTTTGTTTGTTGATATTTTGCTCCTTCTGGGCTACAGTAAAAAAGCCTGATTTAAAAAAACAGTTGTTACATTCAAGTGATTGTCATGTCATGGTCAACCACCTTAAATTCAACTCATCTTAAATTCCATCCATGTGAATGAAAATAGAATTCCATATAGATTTTAGACACTAACATGCATACATCTTTTAAATGAATTCCACTTTAAGTAGAAAATAACTTTCTTACTTAGATAGATCCAATGGCATATGAGCCCATGACTTAAAAGCTGGTAATACTATTGATGTATATCACTAGCATATTTGATAGTGTATAATAAAGCCAATCCTTTAGTAAATTACAAAATAAACACTTTTGCAATGTAATTTTTTTCTAATTACTTCCATGCCAATTGGACTCATTTTCTTTCAACATTAAAAAGTTGCTAAAAATAAATGAAACTTACCCACTTCCTTGTCAATGGGATTGATGTAATGTTTTGCACATTGCAGAAATTAACACATGGATATATCATCAATGTAAATGTATGAAATGTATTGGAAGAGAATAAGTGTCTCCCAAACCCACATTGGCTCTGGTGCCATGGAAAACTCCGCTGCTACACGGTGGAGTAATTCCGTCAATTCACCAAAATCCTGTTAGGGAGGAACTTCAAACACGTTTCCATGGAGACGCAGTGAAAGAAAAAAAAAAACAACAGATAAATATTTGCAGTATCACACTCCGGAGGTTTTAATGAAAGTGTGGTAGTCATGCTGGTGGGACCGGCGGCGGGCTGTGGTACAGAGTCTAAAACCATAGGTTAATATTACAGTGGAATAAAAGTGTGGCCTCAGAAACATGAGCTGCTTCGTGCAGAGGCATGAAAGTGCTGACGGTGATAAATGTTCTGTGCGAGGCAGTGTGACTTCCTGAATTAGCAGATCCTGTAAATACACATACTCAGATGAACAATCATGTAACTGCCAACTCTGTAGAAACATAGTATACTTTGTGGACATTAATATCCTCAGGGTTCCGATTACCACTCCATGAACTCTTCAACTTTGCTTCACAACTTCTTTGATACAGAGCAGTTATTTTTCTTAGAATTTATTCTTAATGATCGACCATCAAGAATAATTCCTGGAAAACAAGACCAAGAAGCAGAATTGTGGTGAAACCCATTTTTTTTTAGCAAAAAGGGACATGACAGTATATTTTTATACTTTTAAAAGGTACAGTGTTGAATACGCGTACCTCCAATTGCGATGTTGAATGTTGCAATCGATTACCCCTCACCTCAACTCACCTCACTTTACTTCACCCTTTAAGCATGGAACAGAACCTATGCACAATTAAAGGCACAGTGTGCACAATCTGGGTGACATTTTACACACTATTTGTAGTGGAAAATAAAATGATCATACTGGTGTAAAATAACATACATGCATCCGTATGCATACTCAGCAAAAATTAAAAACATTTTCCCATTGGTCCTCTCTATGGGGGCCGCCATATTGCATTGTAACAGACCTATTAAGGTAGGTTCTGGGGTATTCCACTGCAACATGCTCGTTCATCACCAGATGTCACTGAATCCTACAAGACTGTACCTTTGAAGCATATTTAAGATCAGAGGGTTCAAAGACTGTCACAGTGAAAGCTGACAAGACGTAAATAAGCGGGCGTCTCACTGAGTCGAGGCTCATCGGAGGATTTTTCACTTCATGGGAAAAACAGAGTGCGAGCTGTGGACCCGGTCACATTCTGCACAGCCAGGCAGGATATCCAGCGCCCTTGTAAAATTCCAGGCAGTAAGTCTTGTAAAGCTCGCGTGTGTTTACTCAACAGCGTGCCTCAACATCGATGGCTCCCGTTGGACCACCGACCCGGCCTGCAATTAAGAACCCGGGGCTTGGCAGTTATTAATGATGGCGTTGAGAGCGGAAATGGCGAGTCGAGCTCCTCTGCTCACAGATGCCACGGCCTCTTGTTTATTCATTATGTCAGAGGTTCTTAATCATGCTCCTTGGGACCTTAAGCTCTGCTGGATTCCAGTTTAGCCAATTAGGAGAGGTGAGGTGGGGGGGGGCGATATTTTTCACATGGCGTGAAAGATGGATGCAATTAGGTACCTGGCTAGACGGAGCAAGATGTCAAATGTGCGGGTCAGGACACCCAGCATGATGACTGCAGTGTCATTTAAGGGGATTTACAATGATTTATGAAATAAGGAAACATGTGAAATACATACTCTGGTTTTGAAACCCTGCCCCCCCCCCCAACTTGCTTTTGACCCCTAGTTCTGCGATGATTAATGAAATCAAACAAACAAAGCCAGGATAAGCATCTGGCTGAGTTGTTACGACAAATATCCTGTGACGGTGCAGTCACACAAGTGTCAGCGGGCGTAAGGGGGGCGAAGAGTTCACGAATCAAAGGCTCCTGAGGCCACAGACGTGGGAATTTGCTCCATATTAAGGGCCTCGATCAACTGCCGGTTAATCCGACGTAAACAGTTTCATGTGGACGCATTTCGAATGCAACAAAATCGAATTCTGGCAGATCTCACAAGAAGATGTTGTTGTTTTTCGCAGAATCCAGCACTCCCACCCTCCACACCACACACACACAAACCCACTCATACTGGAGATGAGCCACAGCAGCAGCGTGTGAGCTAGTGGAGTTAAAGCCTGCAGGACTGGACTGTTCAGTCAATGTTCTTACAAAATTATTAAAAAAAATATATAACATTAAAGATGCATAATGCACCTTTAATTGCAATGCAAATAAATAGAAAGCTAATACAGCTCTAAAGTGGGGGAATTTCACCAGCAGCTTATTACACCGACACTTCCGATACTGAAGCTTGGATCAAAGTATTATTTTTGAAATGATTGTTTATATACTTTCATAAACAAGTTTGTGCAACAGCACAAACACACTCAAACGGTGCGAGACATCTGCTTCACAATCAGATCCCGTATAAAAATAGGAAGGAGTCTCTTCCTGTGATAAACAGAAATACGCTTAAAACAAAAGACCCAAAAAAGACAAATATCCTGCGGGGACACGTAAATCAATGTACTCGCTTGAAGATGAGGGCTGACACACTGTTGCCCGTTTTGCCTCCAAACTGGAAAGTGGGTGTGGGCAGCTCCTGTACAAACTCAAATCCTGAGAGGCCAAACGAGAGAGAGCGAGAGCGAGAGAGAGAGAGAGAGAGAGAGAGAGAGAGAGAGAGAGAGAGAGTGTGAGAAATGCAGGTTAAGACGTGAGCATTTTGGAAAACCAGCAGAACATCAACATTCTGCTCTTTAACAGATTCCTACAATCTGGTCCCACAGACTTTGGCTACTCAGCGTTTAAAAGGAGCAGAGAGGCGAGCGTGGAACCATCAATCCACCATCTGCGCTGCTTCCTGGGGCCGGGTAAAGACAGGCTGTCAGCGTGACGGATGAGACCTCGGAGCCCTTTGGCCCCCTGCAGGCTCTCCGGCGCGACTGCACCGAGACGGCTGATCGCGAATGGAAGCTCGGCCAAATTCTGGCTCGGTCGAAGCTGTTGTCGCCTGCGGCTCAACAACCTCCGAGGAGACTGTTGTAGTCGCGGAGCTTCGTCCGTGTTTAGCGAGAGGCTCAGGCGACACGAACGTGCAGATGTGCAACGATGTCAAACACGAGCCGTAAATCAAACTGACACATGCCTAGAGTGTTTTGAGCTTATTATACAAATGTAAACATGCAACTAAAAGGTACTTTTAATGCGCCGCACAGGGCTGGAATGTAGACTAATTACAACTTAAGGTTTTGTGAAATTTTCCTCATTTGCTCTCGTGTGCTTTACGAGTTGGCGGAGTTTTCTGATTTGCTGTTGAAATGTGTTGTCATTTAAAGTTGTAACAATACATATACACATGCGTACATGATGTTATTCTATTTCTACTGGCAGAATTGGAGAAATAAAAAAAATCTTAGTCCTGAGGGAATGGTCCTCATTACCCTGCAGTGAACATGGGGAACAGGTGCATCTCTATGGAGGCGGCCATGTTGTTCTGCCTCAGCCGCCCCAAAACCGAAAACTACTCAAAATATTCATAACTTTTGGAGTTTTAATAACAACTTAAGGCGACATTCTTTGAAAGTTCGGGTGAAGTGAGGGGTATTGTTTAGCTGCAATGTGCAACTTCACCACTAGATGGCACTGATGCCAAAACACTACACCTAACTATTTTAACAAACAAGGAATTAATCTAAATTAGATTTAGATCAGAGCTGTCAAACATACGGCCTGCGGAGGGTCCAAAGAAGCCCACGGGATAATTATGCAAAATGTAAAAATGACAAGAGAAGATGTCGAGACATTGGTTGATTTAGCTGCACTTACTATGCCAGGACACTAGGGGGAGCCTGTGCCACTAGCTCATTAAATGTGGATATTTTCAGAATCTATTTTTTCAGCATGATAACAAAGGGGAAAATATGGTCATTTAAGCTACAATTGCAATGGTCTATATTGAATAATAATGATCAAGATTAATTATTGGGATTAGTAAAGTCAGAGTTCATATTCACCTTCATTAAATCTCTGTAGCAGCTGCTCCTTGGTCCAGTTACAGGAAGTGATGGAAAATAATCCCTTGTCCTTCAGAACATCTTTTAAAGCCTGGACGTAGAGTTTCTTCCCCTTCTCTGTGTCATGAGGGTTGAGACTTATCGCATCAAATGTTCCTTTGTCAATGCAGACGTCAAAGTCCTTTAACTCTCCTTGATTATGAAGAAAGTCCATTTCCTAGAGATAAAAGAAAGAAAAAAAGTCTCAAAATTACATTACATCATATAATCGCATTTTGTCTCTTTAGCCGTTTGGCGAACCACGTCGTTGCCTGGATTGGCTGGGGGGAAAAAAACAGAAACCTCCAACCTCGGGCCAGATTGAATTTGTTTTACCTCTGTAAAACTGAATTCCAGCTGTCGGCATCAGCGCAGTTGAATTCGAGAGAGTTCACGGGCGCATCAGCAGTGAAAGGAGCCCTTTATGTGGACAGAGGGCAGAGCACCAGATCTCTGGGGTGAGCTCCGGAGCCACGCACTCACAACTCATGGGTCACCAAATTTACGAGGGAGGATTAACAGTGATTCAAAGACGACAGATATGTTGATATATGGACGGAGCTGACCCTGGCTTAATTTTGAGTGTGACCCTCAAAACTGAAGAACCAGGAAGTGGTGGAAGAAAGATATGAAAAGAAAAGTGTCACGGCCGGTATAGACGGTGATGAATGGAAACTGGGACTTGAGCCTTGTTCCCATTATAATTAGCTGGTATGACCCGGGTTTTAAAACCCGGGTTGAACCCGATGTGTGAAGGCTAATAATTTATTTTTTTCCACATCTCAGTGGTTAGTCAACCTTTCAGTGCTTCACTTACGCTGATGTCTCACCTGTGCATCAGACCTGATGCCATAGCTAACTGGTAATAACAACCAGGAAGTAGAAGAACAACCAACCCATGTCGCTTAAGGATGTTACCATGGTAACCTGCCTCACAGTCTCTTTATCACAAATCAGGGGAAACTCACCATAATGTCTTGCTTGTGTGGCATCCTCTCTCTCTCTCACACACACACACACACACACATTTTTATATTAGTGAGAACACTCATTTACATAATGCATTCCCTACTCCCTTACCTAAGCCCTCACCACCCAAACTAATCGACTAACCCCAACCTTTACCTTAACTTTGACCTAATTCTCACCCCTCAAATAGCTCAATTTGCCCCTGACAATGATATCAATACAAGAACACGCACTCTGCTCCCTTCTCATTGTCCGATGACAACAATGACAGAAAGTCCGTTGACCTCTGCCCCACGTTGTAAATATTACGTTTCCCCACTAACATGAATTCGTTGCTATGCCAACATGCTAATGGCCGCAGGACGATTATACGCGTTCCCATCGCAGATTTTCACCGATTGGGAAATTGGAATCAAGGTTTGGTTCAGATTCAACACTGAGACTGACATTTAAGGTTAAAACCCTGCTCTGATCATGCGGCTGCATGTGCACCACATGCGGGAAAATATCAACAAGATGCCAAACACAGAGTTTCCTCCTCGCTCTCACACTGTGCTCCCCCTGTGTTGGCTAAGGTCAATATTGACCTCAATGGCAGGGCTCTCTGCCCGAGCAGAACCCCGACCGTCATCGCAGTGTTGCGCACATGACAGAGTACAGGCGAGTGACACAATGTGAGGCCGGACGACTCCCTCGTCGCAGCCCTTATAGAGCCAGCCCGCACTTACAAAGCCCCTTTCCTTGCGTGTGGAATATGTTGGTGGATTTTGACACTTAGTTTAAGTGTGTGGGGCGGTGAATGCTGGGCAGACCTCCAACACTTTCAGGGCCGTCTCACTATCCAGCTCTCCAGCGCTGTAAACAGAGGAGGTTTCCTCTCACCTTCCGGGGAGGGAAGTGGCTCACGGCAGGCTGAAGGCCGGACTGCCTGGCAGAGGCTCAGCCATGAATGGGATACATTGGAAATCGACACCCAGATGCGCGAAACTGTTTCGCAGCAGCACTAATGTGGTGTGTGTTTGCTTTTTTTGCAGAGAATTGCAAGTGTGTTGATTCAAAGTGAAAGTGGCATAGAGATCGTCGGCGCACTGCTGTGTGTTGAAGCCTGGCAAAACCTACAAACCTGGGTTTTGAAAGTAGGTCAGGTACACTTTATGTTTCTGGCTGTCAGTTTCTTCTAACTGCAGTGAACATGTAGATCCATTACTCAGCAAAAAATATGGCACTTCTTGGAAAATCAAGTTGTACAAAGTCAGGGATGGATTTATGAACTGACGACACTGATTTTATTATAATAATAGTGGCAATAATGGTGTATGGTTGGTACGTATTTACAAATGAATTACTTTTTTTAAATAAAAACTTCTAATTATAATACTGATGATATGCATGTACAACTAATTTATTCAACATTCTTTCATCTTTCACTTTTTAATGAAACATTTGCCTAAGCTTGGGAGAAAGGGCATCATATTCTGGATAGTTTTAACAACATCGTCACATTTTGTTGTGTTCTGGCAGGGGATGGGGGTAGGATGATATCACACTATTTCACTATCATATGTATGCTGTTTTAAAGAACCCACCTTCACTGTGACATCTGTTAAGTCCTCTGCCTCCACAACATTTCTGGCCAATTCCACGGATGCAGGAGAATAATCGATACCCGTCAGGTTCTTGTAGCCATGTTTTGCCTTGAAGAAAAAAACAAAACACAAAATTTGATTAAAAACCAGCTGATAACCAGCTGTTATAGAAGAGTGAGAGGAAAGCCAAAGCAGTTAAAGAATTAGGGACGATCACTGCCGACTATCAATAACATAAAAAAAACGTTCCACATAACCCCTCGTGGTGTTTAGTCATGCGGGGTATTTAGGTTTGGAGATTTCCACTGTTCTCTGATTCAAACAAAAATACCCAAACTTCTCCAGGCTTTGAAAAAAACACACCAGTACCACTCTGTACCCACCAGTTCTACTAGAAATGCTCCGTTTCCAGTGCCGATGTCCAGAATGGCAGCATTTTCCGGGATCTCGGCTCTGTCCATCCATCGCAGCACACGGCTCATGCTTTCCTCACCAAACCTGACAAGGTGGAAACGCAGAGACTTTAAAAACAGGTCAGATATTTTCAAGAACATAAAAAAAAACCTTCAGCAAATCACTGCACTCTTTTAAGAATTTCTCATTTTGACTTTGAACGGTCTAGGTTATACTATGCACACTGCACAGTGTATTGATTTAGTGACATCTAGTGGCTGCAATTGAAGGTCCAGTTTGTTTTTAAATTATTAAAATGTCTATTGTCATATTGATATGGAATATTAATTGATTATACTCCTGTTTGAACAAATGTATAATCACCTCAGAGTATTGGTTGTCTCCATCGCCATCATTGACATTAGAAGTGGGTCCTCTGTATAAATGCTGCCATGTTGGACCATTTGACAGTAACCCAGAAAAGACCAACTTTAACATCACTGGAATTTTAACGATGAACAAATACTTCCAGGGGTTTTCTTACAAAATTAAAATGGAAGACAAAAGTGACAAATATTCACCTGCAACATGCAACTACACCACTAGAGGTCACAAAATCCGACATACTGGACCTTTAATTCAGAATGGAACAGGTGTGTCAGTTGTCTTGAGAGGTCCTGAAGTGCAAAATACAACAAAACACTTACAGGAACAAACTGCACATCTTTAATTTGACGTTAATGTTATTGTGTCTTGAGATTTGATGCTGTGCTCTTCAGGGCCACCGTAGTTCTATGTATAAGATTACCATATCTCACCAACATCCCCAATGTCTTTAAACGTCTCAAACTCTTTCTGGTACGCATCCTCCCAGCTGCGGGAAAACATAAGAGACACACATATTAGACACTTACGACACAAAACTTAACAACACAAGCATTGAAACAACATGTTGCAACACACAAACACACACATGAACGAGTGAATCTGGGCTGTGTGTTGCATAGTAGACACGTTAGCTTTGTGTAAACAGTGCATAAGAGGTTTTAGGACAGATTCCCACAACATATTTTGAAGCTACATTAGCTAGCTTAGGCGCTCTCTCTCGTAGCTGTGGAGCTTTGACGGGGAAAACAATCATCTAATGCTAAAGCTAGCTCCGCGGTGTATTTAGCACACTTACTATTCCTTCGTCCCGAGCTTTGACGGTCCAAAATCCGCATCTGGGCGTTCATTTCTGGGCTCTGTGGCGTCTCCACAGCCATGTGTACCCTCCATGCTGCTCACTAGATGGGCGGACACTTCCGCCTACACTTCCCGTCAGTCCATACGTCAGAGGAGCGTCTCTGCTACCGCGGGGGGCATCGGGATTGATAGGGATGTTTCCATCATGGCGGCATCCATTTCGGGTTATACTTTTAGTTCTGTGTGTTATCACAGCGCCAACAGCAACTCAGACCATGTGAGTATGCGGGAGAACATTGACAAGCTAACACGCTGCGGTTGCTAAAATCTGCGGGGCTCTGCGATGCGCGTAGCCGTCACGCAGCGCCATTAGTTTTTGTTGTTTTCCACTGTCATCATCCTGTTGCTGGCTAGCTAGCGCCGGCCCCGTCTATTTACCGGCGAGCAGGATTCAGTCACACAGTGTAGCTTAAGTTACAAGAACACAGGGACAGTCGTATAACACCGTGTGTGTTGTTACACACACACAAGCGTTGAATAGCAACTCGCAACGTTAGCTCTAATTAGCTATATATTCAATTAGTGGCTATAGCAACAAGGGAATGCCTACGAGAAAGTTTGAGCTCCAGGAAATACTCTGCAGTTAGCTACCTAGCATGTTAGCTAAGTCACCAAGTCAAGTGACTTCAGTATGACGGTGCTACTAACATTGGCAGTCGCTTCGACCTGACACTGGATATCACCAAAGTGTCTCTAACTACACAAGACGACAACACTGCACATTTGTAAACAAGGAAACAGTAGCTGCTTTTCTCGTTTCCGCATTGCTAACCAAGCTAGTTGCTCTGAAGTCAAAACAGTCCCTTATGCTCCTGTACATACTTTTTTTTTACTGTACTGTAAGTTACTCGTGACAGAGGCACATTGTAAACACTTTATGTGGTACTAAAGGAAATGTTAACAGACAAAGCTTATGTTTACTTTGTTTACATCTGTTTTCTTGCTCATAAGTCTATGAGCAGGTTGCTTCTTACAAGTTTACCTGCATTCCTGACATGAGCTAATACTGTTGAGCAAGACAGCAAGTTTCAACCAGCTGCTGGGGAAGCAAACTACTGACAATATATCCTGAACAAAAGGCTTTGTCACATTAATGAAGGGATTTATTGATCACGACTCAGGGACTCTGATATTTTATAAACTGATCTGTCATTATTTTTCATGATCTCATGCTACAGTAAAGGGACAGCGTGCACAGGAATTCGAGGATCTGTTAGCAAAACTTGCATAATCACAACTGATAATCAGCATTTTTAACCTCATATAGAGCAATCATATGTACATCTTGAAAATGTGCTTCAAAGTAGTTTAGGTTTATCAAAGCCAAATGTAACAACTCTGAATGTTAGGTACTTTATTTATGTCACCATATGACACAGCTCTGTTCATCGACTAATAGATCAATACACTCCTTTGGCTCATGTTTACCTAAGTGTCCTAATCTCTGCTCTTTCCAAACCGTCTCTGCACAGGAGGGCTTCCTATTAGGAGAAGTAAGACAAGAGGAGACAGTCAGCATCAGTGACGCACAGATCAGCAGTGCAGAGCTGCTCCAGGTAGTAGGTAAGCGCCTGAAACATCCAATCCTGTGACCACCTGAGCCTCTAGTAGTCGCTGCATATTGTCAGTCTGTGACAGTTGTCCTGTCTGAGGGGTCAAAAGTTTACAGCAGCATAGTTTCGTAGGTGTCCGTTACTAAGGATGTGTTGACATGGCAACCTGAGAATATATAGACGGATGCAATAAGCAGAATTATTGACAGTTTTATGCAGTTTTTTTAAAACACTTAGCACTGCAACTTGTATTACAAAGTCTGCTAAAGGCCCTGTACACTCACAGTCCACCCACATCGTGTTCTCACTTGTGTTGCTTAAGAGCTCTTCCTGAGACTGAGTGGGTGTGTGCAGACTGATGTACCCCTCTATTCATTCAGTCACATCGACCAGAGACCGTTTTTATAACTATATCCTGTACCTGTAGATGATGTCAGTTGTTTACACCCTTTGGGATCAGGAACTAATCAGTATATTGAACCTTATACTGTCATTTCTAAGAATTTTTAATAGGCTGTTCTAGAGTTGATATTATATAGTAGAATATGTACATTAATAGTGATACGTAATTAAAGCCTGTCTCAATATGTTCCCAACAGAAATCCATAACCATGATCCCTGTGCACAGTTGTTTAGGTAAGACTGAACTTTTTTAAATTTCTAAACTGCTTCTATCATTATCAGTCTTCAGTTGTAGATAGAAATACTGTCGTTAATTTTTATTTGATAAACTTCAACATAAAAAAGTAAAGTGATTAGAATTGGTTGTTAATTGTTATAATTCAGATTCCTGAGCATTTGTTTTTAGACAGTAAATAACACATATGTGTAGAGTGGTGATTTAAATGATACATCAGTTACTTCTTATCTGTCTGAGCACAGATTGGATGAAATGGACATTTAGACAGTAGATGGCTTCATTTGACAACTTGAGTTGCAACATGATGAATGACTTTGAAATGACATTTTGTTTGGTCTCATCAGCTTTTATGACTATGCTGGCAAAGTCAGTGAAGAAAATCTCAACAGCATCCTTAAAGATAGGCGGAAAGTAAGTGGACTTGCTTTCATCATTACTTTTGAATTTCCTCTTTTAATAGCCACTGTGACTGATGTCCTGTAAAATACTGTGGCTCCATTTCTTTTGGTTTTTAAAGCATTTCTGCATTAAAATGAACCTTTTTGCTGCTTTATCTGAAATTGAATTGGGACAAGCCACAATTCATTGGATGCCAAAGTAATTATTTTTTAAATGTCTTTGTAGAACGTCATTGGTTGGTACCGGTTTCGGAGAAATTCGCAGCAACAAATGTCCTTCAGGGAACAGATCATTCACAAACAGCTGACTCAACTACTCGGTGTGCCCGACCTCGTCTTCCTTCTTTTCAGCTTCATCTCCACTGCCAACAGCTCCACGCACGCACTGGAATATGTACTCTTTAGACCTAACCGCAGGTAAGACCTATAGACCTAACGTGTACACACACAAGCCCTGGCACACTCACTATATATTTTGTATTTACATAGAAAGACTCCTACTATAGATTCTCAAACATGCTACAAAGGTCAGTGTGAGAGGTAGTCATCTGCAGCATGCAGCTTCGCCACTAGATGTCACTTAATCCAACACATACTCTTGCATGCACTCTCTCCCACTGTCAAACAAAACAAACTGCATCATGCAGCATTATTATCATCATCATTATTATTTTGCTAACTGTACATCTCCCCTCAGTAGGTACAACCAGAGGATCACCCTCTCTATCCCAAACCTTGGTAACACAAGCCAGCAGGAATACAAAGTCTCCTCGGTGCCCAACACCTCAATCAACTATGCCAAGGTCATCAAAGAGCACGGGTAGGTTCGGACTCCCACTGTCTATTGTACATGGGCAAGAGAGAGAGAGAGAATGAGAGAGAGAACCCCTGCTCCCATTTTGGCTCAGGGCCGATTTAGACAGCCACGTGTCTCCTCTAATTTATGTGGCTTTGTGGCGGCCACCTGTTTTCATCAGACGGCAAACTGCAGCCTCACCTTGAGGACACGACACATGCAATTTCCTTTCACTCCCAATGCCGGTGCTTCCACTAATCAGGTGATTCTCTGCCACAAACACTTTCTTTTTTGATGGAGCTTAATGTTGGCAGGGGTTTAACCTGCATCTCCTTTGTGGTGACAATCTAGGGCATGTTTGCATTTGTTTTTGTGTCTTTGTGAGGACCAGTTTGTTCCTGATAACATTAAAATGGTTGAATAATTACATTTGACTTTAAATTATGGTGGTAATGAGGAAAGGAATGGCATAAGTTAATGAGTGACCTCACAAAGGTATTTCAAGTACGAGCACGTGTGCAGTTATGTGCGTTTGTGTCTAAACATAGACCAGCCACTGTTTCTGTCATAAATAGTGTGAATAGCGTACATCATTATCATACAGACCACAGTTCTGTTCAGTTAGCTCATATCTATGTGCATCATTTAGTGGATTATATGATTATATATGCTTGAACTGTGTGATGTTATGTGGTAACGTGGTATATTTGTTGTCTAATGTCTCCAGGGCGGAATTCTTTGACAAAGACGGTGTGATGAAGGATATCCGAACAATATTCCAAGTCTACAGTGCACTACAAGATAAAGTGCAGGTGAGTGAAGTGACCCACTGCCCTGATCATAAAATGACTCATAGAAAGTCACTTTGATTTTCCTCTTTTGTGTGATTTTGTTTTTCTCTTCATCCTCTGGTCTCTGGTTTTCAGGCCGTGTGTGGGGAAGTAGAACAAAGTGAACGTGTGAAGGAGAAAATCCAAGAGGACGTAAACAAACTCCAACAACAAATTGCTCTCAGGAAACGCAAGACGGCAGAAGAGGAGCAGAGTATGTGCTGGTTTTTGCAAAAAGCAAACAACAGACTTTTTATGTCCTATTTCTCATTAGTTGCCCCGTTCCCCTCGAGCTGTTTGAAAATATATTTGATCAGTCACCTCGTCGAACTTGATTTTCATCGACTTTACTTTGCAACACTTTGCAAAAACACTCATTTGTTTCATAACAAATCTTTTCACCAGCATATCTGTCTCTGTATCCACAGGGCTGCGGGAAGCTCAAAATACAGATTCCCATTCCACACCGGAGGAAAGTACAGAACCTTCCGTCACTTCCCTTCTGTCCAGAATGACCTTCCACACACCGTCGGCACCGGAGCGGCCCAGTACCTCACCGAACCCACCGTCGTATTCTGACCTCTTGACCCAGGATGACTCTCTGCCCTCCTCCTCTTCCCCGCCCACCAGTGCTGCTCTACTGCCCCGGCCCCAAGCGGTGGGGTCACCAGGACACCCGACCCCTGGCCCGCTGGGAATGGGCCTGGGCCTGGGCCTCGGGCTGGGCCTGGGCCTGGGCGCCAGCTCCAATCCCGTCCCCACTCCCAGCACCCCGTACCTCGGCAACGGTGACGGGTCAAGCTCTGACTCACTGGACAGACAAGCGGCAGGGCAAGAAGACGACGACGACGACGACGACGACGAAGACGATGAAGATGAAGACAGTAGCGAATACGAGAACTTAGTGAGCGAAGCAGCTCATCTGCCAATGGTCAATGCCGGCGTTTTAGCTCAAGGCCGACCAGCCGCCCTCAGTCCCGACGGGGACGCCCGGGGCTCACAGACCACATAGAAACACGCCGCGGGGTGTGCGAGGGACGCACAAAAGTGACGCACCTTGAGAGGTGGGCATCTCAAGCAATCAAAGATAGACAAAGATAGACAAATATAGACGAAAAAGAAGTGCCAGTCCTGAAAGTGAAAGGCATGCGCAGGTGGTGTCCCGCTGTGTGTAATTTCTTCTCGTCTTAGTCCGATCTCCGTTTATGGGGGAACCTCGTCAGGCTTTGCAGACTCAGCAGGTGTGTCTCACTATGGGGGGGGGGGGGGGGGGGGGGGGGGGGGGGTTTGTTTTTTGGGGGGGGGGGGGGGGGGGGGGGGGCAGGTCATTTGTTTTCATTTGTTCCTTTTTGAACGGAGTCTGTCTGGGTCCGTCGGTGTGGATGTGTCTGATTTAGATGATGGAAATTCCAACACAATATATGCCAACTGGTTGGCAACCCAGCTCCCTAAAAGACTGACCCTACTCCTCTCTGTTCTTCCTGTTTCACGTTGGCATCACCGTGTTTGAGCACCCACTCTTGTATTACTTCTTGCACTTTTTCGCCATCTTTTAAAACAAATCATCAGAGAAAAGCAATGAGAGAAAGAGAGAGAAAATTCTGCGGCCTTCAAGTGATATTTTTAAGTGGGCAAGTGGTTGTTAACTTTGTTTTTCAATTTCTAGAAAGAAATATATGTGTAAACCATTCGATCTCATTTTATTTTCCATGTTTTTCCCTCCGTCTTCAATCATAAAGTTGCCTATTTAAATAGATTTCAGACAAAATTTACTTGCCACGTCTATAATGGGTGCTTTATATATACATATATATAAATATATTTTGTCACATTAACATTTAATCGAATTCGATTGACGAGAATGTCAATGTCTAGTTCTTCTTCTTCTTGGATAACACTGAAATTGTATGCGCTTTGCTGCACTTAAAATTTAAGATTTCTTTATTAATGTGCTATACCAATGCTGTCATGTTGTGCCACTTGAGTTAGTCCTCCTCCTTGAACACCCTGAGCCAAACTTGGAGCTCAGCGTTTGTGCGTTGTACAGGGTTCACAGGGCAAACAAGATGTACTATAGCTTTACTAACCAGATGCTTAAGGTTTCCCTCTTCTGCTGCTGCTGCTGCTGCTGCTGCAACACTGAGAACCACCACTAAAAAACTGCATCTGTCTGTTGTTCCCCATATAAAAACCCTGGCTGCTACTTTCACTTAACAGTGCTGGTTGTCTCTAATACTACTGAGCGTGATCATATAACCTCTTGGAGCACACTTCTCACTGTCTTGTTCTCTATTAAAGTCATAACGGAAGGCTGTTACCCCCTGTAGTGTGTGCATTGTAACCTTGGGAACGGAGAGCAGGCGATCACCTTCCTGTCTCGGCACAGTTGCGAGCAGACTTCATGTATTCTGACCTGGCTGGGTCAGTGCTGTGTATGTGTGGACCTGGATAACGTGATCATCACTTTGCTTCAGAATACAGTGCCTTCCACTCAGGGCAGTTTCTGTCTACACACAGATCGTTTCTCTTGAGCGGTGAAATCATAACAAAGTTTTGTTGTGTTTGCAATAATTAACTTCCACGCCTCTGTCCTGTCCCTGTTAACGGTGTTGTGTTCTGTCCTCTGCTCTCCAAACCTGTTTTCCCCTTCTCGAACTTTCCTGACGGCTTCGAAAAATTTGACCTGGATCTCACGGGTGCAGCTGTGACTTTGCTTGCTTTGTTATTTGTAACTGGAAATGTAACTGTTAAGTCAAGAGGAAATACTTTCTATTTTATTTTATTTTTTACGATGAGGTTAACAGTTTTTCTCTTCAGCTATTTGACCAATTTGACAAGTTGTGGGGTGATACCCTCTTTGCATGACCCGCTCACTTCCACACGCTTTTACATTCAGCAGGGACAGA
>JAFBJT010110399.1:66563-96262 GCA_016785325.1 Chascanopsetta lugubris
AGATGTTATACTTTCTATTTTTTTTTTTTTTTTACGATGAGGTTAACAGTTTTTCTCTTCAGCTATTTGACCAATTTGACAAGTTGTGGGGTGATACCCTCTTTGCATGACCCGCTCACTTCCACACGCTTTTACATTCAGCATGGACAGATGATTGCACTGCACACACGGTGTGTCTGAAACAATGTGATCAGCAGGTTGATCTCAGTTTATGAAATGGAGACATTCTGTGGTGGAAGACGCTTTGCCTGTTGAACAAACACTGCATTATTCACGCAGCCTGTTTGTACGTCATATTTCTTTTTGCCTTAGGGTCCTTTTTTTTCCCCCCTTTTCTTTTTTTAAATTTTTATTTGCCCTAACGTGTAACGCCGAAGCATCACTTATCGGGAACTGGCACTCCAAAACGTTATTGCATAATCACTCAGAGTAACACACTCAGTCATCACACGAAAACAAATGACAAAATCAATTTCTAGGGCTTTGGTTTCCTCGGAGTACTGGAATATAATAAGAATACATAATGAATGTATAGTAGACGAAAGGGGGCTAGCATTTAAACAGCACTTACGGTATAAACGTGTCTCGATTTAGTGTTGTTTTATAGAGCAGCAGAAACTTGGTGTTGGTCCTTACTCTTAATCCTGGTGCTCGAGTTCTAGAATGATTGCTTTTTAAAGTCTTACTCCCTATCACCCTCGGGTGTGAACCCTGACTCGAGAGCCAGAATTTACCCCCCCCCCCTCGCGCGCGCTCGATCGTACAAATATGTGTACTCTTACTGTATGGGGAGTGACCTTTCCTTTACTCAACCTGTACGGACTATTGCAACATCAACACCTACCTGAAGCACAAAGTCCAGCGCACAGCTCAGATCTTCTCAGCTTCGGTCTGGATTGGGTGTACTTGATGAAAGTTGACACAAAAAGGACTTGGCCTGGATGAGCACAGAGAACCCGGTTTCTGAAAGAGGGGGATAATAAATGAGACATGTGTATGTGATGATGTGCAAGTGTTGTTTTTTTGGTTTTTTTTGTTTTGCATGCGGGAGGGTAGTTCAAAAAGTCCTTGGCCTCACCCACAAAACATCACAGTAGAAAGATTGTCTTATGCATTATCTTTCACATGCACTTCATCCACATGCCCCAGCGCTCAGATACAGCTTCAACCACATTGTTCTAAAACTAGGTCTGTCATGCAAGAGAGAAACCTATGGATCTATAGAATACTGTTTTGCCCCTGGATAGGAGCTGGTTTCTGGGTCAGGCTGAGAACATCTTGAACCACCTTTGTATGTGCACAGATGCATTCATGTTTTTCCTTCTCTTCTTTCAATGACTTCTGCTCAAGTAAAAGTCACACTCACTTCATGGGCATCCCTCTATGCACCAAACCGACTGGTGCTTGCATCGGTGACATCACAGTGGAGTGGGACGTCCTTCCCTGTAAACAAGAGTTGCACAGATGCATAAGACTTCACTGAGGTGCACAAATAATTTAGTCGATGTTTTAATTTGGTGCAGATTGAATTTGGACTGAGGTTGGTGCTATAAATGATGATAACAATAATACGAATGATAGTAATTCAACGTGAGGATTGTTTTGCTCCAGCTGTCATGCATTACTGCAGACTGCTTGCTGCAGTATTTTTACGATGACATCATCCCCTTATCCCCTTTGAGGGCACACCACGTGGTTTCTGGACGGAGATGCAACATACATGGACAGTGGAATTTAAAAACAAAGACAATTGGACGCAGATAGTGATTCCCAGTGAAACGAGCAGGGGCATTTTTTGGGAACACGCTGTATTTCTGTGACTTTGGAGCCTGTTTTGATTACACGAAGCCTTTTAACACTTGGAATGAGAGAGGTGGCAGATGATTGGTCTGCATCGGGGGATACACAGAAACCAACCAATCAGCGCGCTTGGCAGATTCAGGTGGTAAATCCTGATCCAGCCTCTAACTGTAACACGGCCCGGAGCTCTCCTCTCCCTCCTGTAGTGTATTTTTCAGCCTCCCTCGGCTGCCTCTCGCCTCCTGTGCCGCCATTAAAGCCCGTCAGCTCGGTGTTCGCAAACCGCGGAGGGGCGGAAAGGGAACGAGAGAAGAAGAGGAGAATGATTTAAAGCGGACGGCCGAGGGACGGGACCAGGGGTGGTGGTGGTGGCGGAGGGGAAGGGGAGGTTGTTCTTGTTGCTCCCGTGTAATGTATGGACCTTCCACTGGAAACTGAACGGGCTCCCCCACTACAAGAAGAAGAGGAAAAAGAAGAAGAAGAAGAAGTGAATATGCGGTTGTTGTCGTCCAAGTGAGCGGCGCCCGAGTCCCGGGGTCTCGGCGTGTGGTTTCGGGGGGGGGGGGGGGCGCGGGAGGGGGGAAGCCCGCCCCGGGGAGGAATACACCGCAGGACGGAGTGTAAACACGGCGAGGCGAAGGTAAGGCTCCCCGCGACCCCTGGAGTTGATGCGGGCCTGTCGAGCGGCGAGGGGCGGGGGAGAGAACCCCCGACGTTATCCGGTGCGAGGGTTAAGCGAAACGGCCGAGCGGGCTCCCGCTGTCACGTCAGGCAGCCCCGGCTGTCACGTAAGATAAGTTAGCTCTGTTTACACGCAAATTAGCATTAGTAGCTAGCTCGTTACTAAAGTAGTGCTAGCTGCCGTTTGCCGTTTATTCTGTCGCACGTATGCATTGTTTACGTCCGGGACAGTTCGCCACGAGCGTAACGCGTTGCTTTTACGTCATTAAAGTGGCTCTGAAACTTCTCTTTTGCCTCAAATAATACACTATTTTTTTCGCCAGCTTTGCCCTTCACCTCCGTCGCGTATGTGTGGAATTTCTCACGGTGTGTTGGTAAACTTGGAGGCGTGGTGTAAACACAGCACTCCCCCCGAACCCGAGAGCTGCACAGCTCGCCAACAACTTTTGTTTTTAGCCTTTAATACCCTCGTGAACAAGAAGGCGCTGTGTTTTTATTGCCCCTCGTATGCATGTAGGTGAATACTTTTGGGGGCGAATCCAACTTCAGTGCATCAGTGAGTGTCTTAACCAGTCACGCGCCTCCCCGCTGGGTGTCTGGTTTCATCTGCCCTTGTCTCTCGTTACCCTGTTACCCACCAGGGCACGTTTGCCCCCCCTGTGCAGCGTGTTTCAGTGCCATTGTTGCACTCCCCGTCTCGCCCTTTTCAAGGTCCCTAAACGGTGCTGCTGCGGAGCGACAGACACAGAAGAGGACGACACTGTACATCTCTGCAAGGGTCTGACAGTGAATGGCCCAGTGGCTGAGTGGCACAGATGGCTCTAATAAAGAGAGCTTTGTCTGGGCTTTATGTGATTATGCTCTGTTGGAGAGATTTATCACCAAGAACATGGAAAGTTAACCATATTTCACTCCTCTGATGTCTTTGGGGTTTACTCCTTTTGGCCGGATCATGCAGTGCCGGCAAGTTTGTTATTAATGTGTAATACAGATGGATTTGATCTCAACGCATTTTGTGTTTTTGTGTCTTTGTCTGCCAGCGTCCCGCTTGCCGTGCGAGCGCCCTGAGTGTGGATCTGCCGAGCTGAGTGCCCGTGTGAACGGCAGGAAGCCTCCTTCAGCGGCAGTGCGACGATGACCGAGCTGGTTGCCAAGTGGGCCTGTGAATACTGCACATACGAGAACTGGCCGTCAGCCATCAAGTGCACCATGTGCCGCGCTCAGAGGCCCAGCGGGGGTGCCATCATTACTGAGGAGCCGTTCAAAAGCAGCCCTGCGCTGGATGCCAGTCTGCACCAATGGGACCCTGCCGGCCTCAGCAACAGCCCTCCCCAAGGGGGCTCCAGTCTACTCATTTGTCCAGACTCCAGTGCTCGACCCCGCGTCCGCATCGCCGACGTACCCGAGACCAGTAGTAAGTGGTCATGCCACATGTGTACCTACCTGAACTGGCCCCGGGCCATCCGCTGCACGCAGTGCCTGTGCCAGAGGCAGCACGCCCAGCAGCAACAACAACAACAACAACAACAACAACAACATGGGCAACATGCAACCCAACAAGGACATCATACCCGTCAGCCACGCAGTCCCACGGAGTCACCCCAAACCTCGGGCTCTGGATGCCGCCCTGCCCCCCTGCCCACCACTACGGATCCCTGTGAGGAATATAACGACCGAAACAGACTGAACACTCACGTACAGCACTGGACCTGCACTGCCTGCACTTATGAAAACTGGGCCAAGGCACAAAAGTGCGTGGTGTGCGACCACCCAAGGCCGAACAGTCTGCTAACCGAACCCATCGAACTGGCGTCGGAGCCAGAGAGCCAGCAACCTTCTTCAAAACTCAATGAACAGGACAGGGACAACAGGAGGGGCGTTGTTGGGCACGTGGTCGGGCAAGGAGTCGGGAGCGTAGTAGGCGGGGTGGGAGGTTGTAGCAGCAGCCAAAGGAGGTCTCCCCCGACCTCGAAACGGGACACGGAGATGAACATGGACTTTCAGAGGATTGAACTGGCGTCAGGTGCCGGGATCGGGAGCAAAGAGGAGCTGGAGATAGATTTCAAAAAACTCAAGCAGATTAAGAACAGGATGAGACGGACTGACTGGCTCTTCCTCAATGCCTGTGTCGGTGAGTCTCGTGAATTTGTGATTGTAATGAAGCGTATTTTACATGTCTACTCTATGTTTTGTTGTATTATGGGATGGATGATGAGTGAGCTGGGTGATGTAAGGCAGACCAACACCGTGAAATGGGATTTCCCAGAAGCTCCAAAAATGATTAATATAGCTCTTCCAGATGGTTTGTTTGCCATATATTTTTACTGCCAAGTCCAGATGATTCAGAATCATATCACGCCGCTGATACTACACCAAGTGTAATGAGAAATCCTTTGCATTTAAGCATGTGTAAAACTTCCCTCCACTCGCAGCGAGTGTCCGGCCTCCCACACTGTCGACTGAGGAGTAGGAGGGAGGGTGAACATTTTAAGAACAACTACTGATGGCTTTTTTTTTGCCCACACTGTTATCCCACTCTTTCTCTTGTCTTTACCATGACTACGCTGGGTTTTGCTCAGAACACCCACTCAGCTTCTCTTTCTCCGTGACAAACAGTATCTCACTGTTACAGCGTACATTTCATATCGTGGTGATGTTAACGCAGTGACAACTTAGATGTTTTTTAATGGCTCTGACCCTCAGAGAAACATCACTATTACCGGTAGTGAAAGTTTCCTCCTGCTGCTGGACATGGCCTTCTCACTGCATGTGAATTCCTGCATGTCTGTGCCGCTTGTCCCCGAAAGGCCAAGTCTCATCTGGTATGAATGTCTGATGTGGGTGGGTGTGATTTATTTGAGCATGTTCAAGTGTTTGGTCTCTGAATTTCACCCCATTGTCTCCACAGCTGATTTTTCCTTTCTCAACATTTTACCACTACATTTATTATATTCACTGTTTAAGATCTTAGTTCTTCAGCTTATTATCTCATTAGCTTGTTTCCATCCATCACTTAGATTTGGGGAAAATAGTAATTAGTTTTGCAGAAGGCAAGTCGATGCGTGTTTTTTGTTGTTGTGTCTGAACCTCAGTCAAAAACAAGGAAAGAAAGGAAAACAATTACATGCGAGCGGAGGATACCAGATAATACACCCTTATTATCTTATTTGAATGATTAATAACACAATAACAAGGAGTTTCAGCGCTAGGATTTTTTTTCTCCAATGTTTTTTAAAGAAGAGGCACTTGTCTCATTTATGCTTGTTGGTAGATTGTAGCTTCTACGCTGAGGCTATACCAACACACAATTACCCCACACTGTGGTGTTTCTTGGTGGTTGCATGCTAATCTTTATGTAGTACAGCTATTACATCGTCAATCCATGTTATTATCAGGATTAGTTCGCTACTAAACTCAATCTTTGTCAAAGTGTCTCTGAATTCTGTTTCCACCTGAGAACTTCATGGCTGGAGTTTGCGCAAATTGACAGAGCAAAAAAAAGGATAGTTGGATAGTCGTAAGAGATGCCGCCAAATGGACAATGAAATGTACTGCAGTCTACTACGTAGAAACTCACCATTGTTGGTATCGTTTATAGTTTGCTTTTGTTTTTTTCATAATTTAGCTGCAAACTACAGACTAAATGATCTGCTCCCTGTTTACACCCACTCACACATGCCCATTGTATGGGAATGGACACATCCACATTTCCAGGTATTATAGTTTGAGTGGGTATAGTTACTTATTTCAAGCCTTTTCCTCTTATCTGTTTTAAAATGTAAACCTGGTAGCAGGGACGCAGCCTCCTTTCAGCTCCCATTATATAACAAACGATCGAGATTTACTGTAATTATGCAAGGAATATTGAGCGGGTGAGGGCTGTGTGACCGAGCTGCAGTCTCAGAGGACGGGGAGTGCAGGGCACATTTGTGTTGAGGACAGGCGGGGGATTTTGTTGCTCGGTGGGTTTCCCTCTCATTGACGCATAGACATCAGTGTTTGTAAACAGTGGCCCCCAACATTCCGCCCGACGCTCCAATTTCCTAAGGGACCTTCCGCACTAAAAATAACCGGACCAGTGCAGCAAGAGTCAAAAAATAATCAGCTCTTTGGCAACGGCAATAACCTTGGCCCCCGCCGCGTGGATGACCCCACACCGACTCTGACCTGACACGTGGTATGCTTGTGAGGGTATTCCTGCTTTTTAAATTTTAAAATTTTTTTAGTTCTTTCAAAATGCATCACATTATCATTATCGCTCCGATTATGAGGTTATAAACAGATTTATGACTGTTTACAGAGATGAGGCTTTCATGATGGTTTCATCCCAACCAACTCCGCTGCACGGCAGACGTTTGCTTTCAGTGAACCGTTTTAGAGAGAGGGAGATTTCATGTTATGGCCTCGTGAATCCTGAGGTCTGACACTCTGGAATTATTGAAGTGTTTGACAAGCCACACATTTCCTATTTGACTCATGGCTAGGTCAGACTTTAAGGACTCCACTGGCTTGTCTTTGTTTGCAGAGCTTTATTGGCCAATTGTCCAGCCTTTTAAGGATTCAAGAGCAGTGCGCGCTGAAATGGGCAGACTTTTCAGAGAGATACAGAGAGATTTTAAAGAGACACTATCACGTTTACTGTGAGACTGAAATGGGCAAATAACACTGACCGTATCGCAGTATACTCTCCTGCAACAAGGACTCGTTTTCTTGCATACTCTGCAGTTCCAATCACATGTTTGCCTCTGGTCAGATGTGTCCAGACTTATCACACGAGGGGGATGGATTGGGAAATGTCTTGGCTCGGTTATCAATCCATTCTGCTGATAACATTCAAAGATAAACTTGCAGTCCCTCACGCTTATGAATACCTCCGTGCATCGCAATTCAAAGTCTCCAGCGCTCCTGACTCAAGTATGTGAAAGGAAATAGGAGCCGGCTCAAAGGAAGCCCACGTGAACAGAAACACAGGGGGAATGTGCAAACACTAAACAATCCCATGTCCTACTTTCTGTGAGGTGACGGCACCAAATAGGGCTCAGTGATCTGGGACAAAACATATCAGATCTCAGTGCTTCCAACACCACTGGCCCTGCAGGCTGTTAGCTTTACATTTACGGCGAAATAAATCTAGTTCGAATGCAAACAGAAGTACATGTAAATATACAAACCTGTTCAGTGAAATATGTTAGCTCCACCCTTTGTAAACAAACAAACACATTTTTTAAAATATATATATGTAATAGATATCAATGGACAAACACAGAATGGCGTTGAGTAGAGCATAGGGGTGGGAATTGCCTGTCAACTCGTAAGACAATCAAACAATTCATTATTTGTTCTTATTTCGCTTGTGAATCACATCAGGAAGTGGAAATTGTTGAAAACATAAAACTCCCCTGTTGAGTAATGCCGGACATTTTTTCAGTCGTTATACGTAATCCAGCCCACTAACGAAACCAACCATTCTACCAACAAACGGACAGGGGTTCAAACTCAACTTTGAAGCAAAGATCTGGACTATACTGGATGATACCATTCAGATTTAGACTTCCATAGCGAGGCCCTCGTATAGTGGATTATTGGGGTTATTGCCATTTGAGCAGGTCAATGACAAAATGACATTTTTTCGCAATCTTAACATTTTCAAACGTATCAAAAGAGAACATAAAAACATTGTTTGTGTGGTCGGGAAAATATTTGCTCGACTTTTACTGATGTTCTGTCTATCAGTCTATCTTTTAGTGCTCGCCTGTTTGCATATTTGCACCCAGTGTGTGGTCTAAAAGACTTGCGAGTACAGTTCTGACTGCTGGGCCACGGACACACCCACACTAATGGAGTGCTTTGTGGAAAGTGGTTGTGATCCCGTTCTATGGCTTTGCCGTTGCCATTGTTGTGCAGCTTCTCCCTGCATCTCTTTACTCTGCCAGCCAGCTCCACATGGCACAGCGAGTTCTTCCGCCCACTCCGCGTCTCTCTCTCTTTCACTCTCGGTCTCACTCTCTCACACACACACACACACACACACACACACACACGCACACAGATGCAGCTGAGCATTGTGTGTGGTCCTTTGACACGAGAACAAAAGCACAACAGTGTTTAATGCCGTCAAATGTACCAGAGAATACTACACAACCATTAATTGTACGTGCTAGAAGTGGAGAGAGGAAGTTTGTGCAGCTGTGTTGAAATGAACGTACACTCAATTTGATTCGGTTATAATAACACGCTCATCCGCGTTGTTTATTTTCTTTCATGGCTGTGGCTTTATCCCGCTCCGTACGGCTGGTTTCATCCTATCACATCTTTTCTTATTTTGAGCCGATCGCACAACCCTGCACATTGTATTGTTAGCTGAGGTTTACTGTGTGTGCTATTGCTTTGGATTAGGAGTTAAACTAAAAATACCTCCATCCTCCAGCCTCTCAGAGAGGTTTACTGTCACACTCACACACTGAATTCACTTCACCTCACAGCCTCTGCTCTCTTTCCTTGTTGTACGAAAACACAAGCTGTTGTGAAATATGATGAGTTCTCAAAACATCTAATTTAAAAAAACGTACATTTGCCAGCTTTTGTTTATCATTTATTCTGAATGCGTGAACAATTTATTTACGAAGGCTAGGTAATCAGATTTTCCTCGACGTACTCGGTTAAAGCAAATTTCTAGGAAGATGCCTTTTGCTCTCGCTGCCGAGCCAGTGGCCTAGATGCTCGCATAACCATCAGCTAGCTAACTCTGATGCAGCCGCAACAATGTGTCGCCATGGCAACCCCTGCTCTTCAGCATAGTTTTGAGATCAAGCGAACCAGCTCGAGCGCTGCAGTCCATTAGTTGTAATGTTGCCGGCTGTGGGTCGGAGGGAGAGCACAGGCAGCTGCAACATTTTACCGGCTGGCTTTATTGTTGTTTTCAATGCTCACGAATACGAATACGGATCGCAACCCTAAAAAAAAAAGGACTCTCTTTCATGTGCTCTCTGTTGCTCACAGTAAAATATGTTTCGACCCTTTGACCGTCTCAGTATAGCAGTTCTTATCTGGCCTCTGTCACAGCAGCAGTCGTGGTTGATATTTGGATGTCGGGTAAAAAAAATAATAAAAAAAGACCAAAGAAAAGGAAACACCTGCTTTTATCTGATCCAACAACCTTCCAAGATCCAAGCCGGAAGATAAAGAGGGCAGAAAAGAACTGACAGATTACAAAGTGGCCCCCCATTGTCTTTCCCCCCTCCACTTCAAAGTGTTGAAGCTGTTCTGGCTGTGACACAGATGAAGCACATTTCGATCTCTCACATTTTATACGTGGTGTTGGAGCACAGAGTGTCCTCCACACCAGCTCTGAACACAAGACCACTTTGCATCTGCGGAGCCAGAGTGCGACTCCTTTATCTCTCGTAAACGAGATCTTTGTCAATTTCCTTGAACAAAACACAATTTAAGCACACTGCAGTTCCAAAATAAACGGATCAACTCTTGAAATTGCTTTAAAACAAATCTAATTTTCAGTAAAAATCTTTATGCTGCTGAATCTGTGATTTAAAGGTCTCCTCTGAGGTAAACACTAGGACACGACACACCTTTCTATCCAGTCTTTCACGGGCATTGCTCTCACTTTTTTAACGAAATGAAAACGATTATTTGAGATGTTTTTTTCTTTATTCATGTTCTATATCTAGTTTACTGTACTTTCCTCGTATTCCTAGTTGTGTATAGTAGTTTTAATGGTATTGGACCTCACAGCTCTACTCGGTTCTCTTTTATCAATTTGACCTCTTCCTTCTTTTGCCCTTTGTGCGACAGGTGTGGTGGAGGGCGACCTGGCGGCCGTGGAGGCCTACAAGTCATCGGGGAGCGACATCGCGCGACAGCTAACGTCAGACGAGGTGCGCTTATTAAATCGGCCCTCGGCCTTTGACGATGGCTTCACGCTGGTTCACTTGGCCATTCGCTTCCAGAGGCAGGACATGCTGGCTGTGCTACTCACAGAGGTTAGTCGGGACAAACTGATGCTAACATGTGAGATAATCATGAAGCTAAGTCCAAACCCTCAGTTGATTAAGCTACATTATTAAGAATCTATTCTCCTAAGCCATGATACGGGGCTTCACTCGTCATTAGAGAAATATCACTGGCTGCTTAATAATTATGCATGGCCTCAACGAGCTGCCACAAGAGAGGGATGCGTGACCGCACTGTGTGGCCACTACGTAGTAATGTGCAGTCAAAGCATGGTCATGTGTGGCCACAACATAATAATGCCATGTCCACAAACATAGTCATTCAAGGCCACAACGTAATAATCTCCTGCTATGTCATAATAATGCTTGATCATGTCACAGCTGTAGTATTTTTTCATCAATATCATTCGAAGGTCTCTGTGGTGAAAAGTCCGCAACTACAACATGAATTCAAGGACTGCTAACAACAGACGTAGCTCGTAGTGACTTCAGAATGAAAATATTTCTGCTTGGCTATGTATGATTTATATGTTAACTAGGTAAATATGGAGGAGAGTTCAAACGCTATCTGTTTTTTCGAACACCAAGTCCCTGAATGATCACAGCAATTGTTGTTTGTGAGTCAAAGATTATGTCAGAGCAGCTTTTCCTTTAAATTTCTGACAATCTCAACATCCGCAAAATCACCAGGCCAAATGCTTTGTAGAGAGGAAGGAGGCTGTTCTTCACCCACCCATACACACACACACACACACACACACACACATGCACACACCCTCCTCTGCCTCCTCCTCTGTGGAATTGTACAGAAGAATACATTTCAATATCTCAACCTTCTTTTTCCTTCATGTTTTTGATGATTTTTATATTCTTTGTTTTGTTAGAAAAGTATGAAGGCAGCTCAGTGCTTGTCAGCACCATGATCCTAGATTAACTGTACACACACACACACACACACACACACACACACACACACCTCTCTCCTCCCACACTAAGTCACTGTCCCAGTTTCAGTTCTGAGGGGGTAGTGAACGGCATCAGCATCATTCCCCCGAAAATGCACATCTGACAAACGGCTCCGACACCCAACACAATAACAGCTCTTTTCATCCTCTCGCCCTTTAGGCAGCTCAGATTGGATCAGTCCAACGATAAGTAAAATTAGCTCGGATCACAGAGAGCTCTGCCCAAACTCGCACAACAAACACAGGGATTTTGAAGAATTCACTTTTAGCGAGGTGCTAATGCCTAGTCTTTGGTTTTGGGTTTATCTCTGGTGCCTGTGACCTTCAACCACATGTACATAACCCTCCCTCTTTCGTTGTCTTTTTCCTGCAGGTTTCTCAACAAGCAGCCAAATGTATTCCAGCCATGGTGTGTCCGGAGCTGACGGAGCAGATCCGCCGCGAGGTGGCCGCGTCCCTCCACCAGCGCAAAGGCGACTTCACCTGCTATTTTCTCACGGACCTGGTGACCTTCACGCTGCCCGCAGGTCAGCACCTCAAACTCACTGGTCCAAAGATAACAACAAGCTACGTTTGGACTCCAAAGCACCGATTTCTTTTTATAGAACTTGATGACTGGAGAGACCCGGTCTGGCCATTACCTTGTGTGTGACAGAGGGCTGTTTTGTTTTGCCCCTGGCATATGAAATGAGGTGTGGTAGAGGACATAATGCTATGGTTGTCTCCGGCTGCCAGAAGACAGAGGCCACTTCTGGCTCTCAGCTCAAGTATTGTTTCTGCTTGCAGAGAGTGTACTAGCACTCTGACGGTGCATGTCTCTTGTTCACAACAATGCTATATTTAGCTTCTTTTTTTTTTTAAATCTTTTTTTCGCCATTTTCATTCTGTAAAATTGCATCGTGTCCCAGCTATTTCTGTGAAATTTCATTGTGTGGAATGGCTATTATGGTTCGCTCTGTTGCCAGTAGCTAAGCTAAAGGATTTTTGTCTCGCCGAATGTTCACAACAATGCAGACCTTGGCCCGTGGCCACTATAGAAAGCCATTCTGTTCAGTTCCACAAAGTCGATGCATTCATTTAGTTTTGGCCAAAGAATGAGCCACTGTGTTGACAAGGGCTCCCAGCGAGCAGTGAAAGCCAGTGGCCATTGTAGAATGAACAAAAACATGGTGGCTTGAGTGTTAGTGAGGCAAAGAAAAAATCAATAATGAATTAATGTGTCCAGATAAATATGACTTGCTCTTGCTCTCCTCACGTAACCCTCATCTCTCTTCCCATATCGTCCCTCTCTTTCAGACATTGAGGATTTGCCTCCAGCTGTTCAGGAAAAACTTTTTGATGAGGTGCTGGACCGAGACGTACAAAAAGGTGAACTCTTCTTGAATCGTTATAGAACTCGTTTTTTTTTTTGGGAAAGACTTTGTAATTTGAGTCAAAACTAGAACAGGTTTGTAGGATTCGGATATTGGTTAAATGTTCCGGTTGCCTCTGCTCCTGTGTTGACTCTCTCTCTCTCTCTGTAAAACGCCCAGGAGAGCTCCCGCCCCTCCCTCACAGAAAAGCCCAAACTGCTCTGATTGAGCAGCTCGCCAAGTCTCTCGTGATTGATCAACTGCTCATGTCCCACCCACTCATGAATCAGACTCCGACCACCGCGGTGACCTCAGCTCTAACAGGAAATCGGATTTAAAAATATGGTGCTTACACTAGGCGCGAGAGAAACCAGATCCAAGATGACAGCGACGGCCTGGTGGCTTGGCAAACACAGGGAGTCACCTCACAAACTGTATACTATAATAAGACGGCCGCCAAGTACTAGCAGTGTTATATTACTCGTGTTTTCCCTCTTGGCAGAGCTCCCTCTCTACCGCGCGCACGAGCGCGTGCGTGCGTGTATGTATGTATGTATGTATGTGTGTGTGTGTGTGTGTGTGTGTGTGTGTGTGTGTCCTAATCAGCCTAATTGAATTTTAGGGTTTTCTCTGATTCCCGCTGAATGACTGTGCTTTTTCTCAGTCCACACACACACACACACACACACACACACACACACGCACAAATAATATAAAACACACACTCACAAAGGCGTGACTTCTCTGCGACACATGCTTCTTCTTCTGAAGCGCTGCTCTATTTCATCTTCCCTGTTTGTCAAACACTGGAATCTGCAGCTGCTCAGGTTAAAGAGGGACAGAAATCCTTATTTCACCCTCACGTACTTAACGCGTGTGTTTTGTTTCAACTCAAGTGACGAGTTCAGGCAGAGACACCAACAAGTGAACGGACGACCTTGTGGCTTTGTTAAAGGATTTACATCCCAGCAGATCGCTCTGATGCTTTAACCCTGATTAGCTGGACATTGTAAAGTCTTAAAGACACATATACACAGTCAACAGCCATTTTACATAGTTGTGCTGAAATATGCCAAAATCTCTCATCATGTATTCATCAATAACCTTTGAGTTATGAACGTGTATTTAGGAGTAAATGCTGATTGACTGACACATACTTGTGATCAAATATTTTCGATTTCTGCACCAATCCACAACCAATTCCACATGGCAGTTCAATTATTTTGGTCATAATTCTGTTGTGCTCGCAAAAGTGAATACTTGGAATATTTAAAGGTGGAGGGAAACTAAAATAATAGCATGTATTGATTTAAAATGTTCAGTTTTAGTCCTTATATTTACATCAGGAGCAGGTCCTGACATGACAGAGGCTTCCACGTGTTTAGTACTGAAAGCTACCAGGGTCAGGTGAAGGGACATTCATCTGCCCCCTGACATTTCACCACTAGATGTCCTCAAATACCACACACTGGATGTCTAAATTGAACACGACCATACTCATATTATTGTAATTTTTGAAAAAAATTGAATCTAAAAATGGATAAATAAATAAATCCCTCCACAACAGTGGAACAAAGGTCCGTTGATAAATCAGAAACACTTTGGTCCCAGAAGGAAAATACTGTGTCCCTCTATGACAAAGTGAATTTGTCTCAGCACTTCATCAATCCCAAAGCTCCCGGCTCCAAAACAATTTGATAAGAATGGTTACGTAATGCTATAAAGCCGTTTTTTTAAATGTATCCGTGTTTGTAAATGCATTCTAATGGACGTTTGCAGGTAAAAAAAACAACAATGCAGATTGTTTTTCATTTTGCCGTTTCAAAACAAAATACAATTTGTCATTGGCCCTGTGCAACAAAGCAACCATAAGCTAATACAACCCAACCGGTGCTCTGCTACAGGAAGAGAGAGCAGCTTTAAAACTCCACATGACAACAGTTGATATTTTGATCCACCTTTCAACGAGTGTCTGCGATAAATATAAACACGAGCATCGAGAGTTATCTGCACACTGTACATCCTGTCAGATGATATTTAGCTCCCGTTATGTCACATCTGTTTTGACAGGCATGAGGAGAAACTGAACACTGGCCCTAAACAGTCCTTCCTTTCACATGGCATCTGTCACGTGTCCCGCAACCTGGAAAACATCCCACCACGACCTCTGTACGACCTCCCAGCATTTTTACTGGAGGCCGTCGTCACACAGTGTTCACTTCCAGACGTGTTAAAGGAGCGTTGGGGAAATGAACTACAGCGATCGTTTATAGTAACACCTGTGGCACTGAAGTGAACCTCAGTCAACATGCTGACACTCGTTGGGTTTGAGCGTACGTTGTAAATAATTACAATTAAAACGATGAGAGTGAAAAAGCCTGCAGGTAGTCAGATATAGTAGATGCCTATGCTCTTCCTCTACCACACACACACACACACACACACACACACACACTAATGACTTTACCTGGGACTGGGGTCCAACTGTAAGGCCCACCATCAAGATAGCTACTTTGAGGGTCGTCATGGCAACTCAGCATCTTCACTCACTGGAATTCAAATGCGATTGTTTAATGCAGGGGTGTGAAATATAAACACTGTGGGCCTCGGCTGATTGGATGGTTCCGTGTAATATGTGTTGTATTTATTTATTTATTAACTCGGTTGCTATATTCAGAAGAGATATTTTAATTTATTCATCAGTCAGATATTTTCATGCAGAGTATTTTCTGTGAAATAACTACCCTACCCTTTTTCCACAAAAACAAATTTGGAGTCGTTGTTTGTGGGTCATCATTCTGCGGTTCTACTGGTCTGGCCCACTGGAGATCAAAGTGGGCTGTGTGAGGCTCCCTGAAGTCAAATGAGTTTAGTGCCCCCTGGTTTAATGCGCCTTCTAAGTAGCACTACAATTAACTGCCCCTCTTCTTTTTTTTTTTCTTTTTTTTCAGAGCTGGAAGAGGAGTCTCCCATCATCAACTGGTCCCTGGAGCTGGGCACCAGGTTAGACAGTCGACTCTACGCCCTGTGGAACCGCACGGCCGGAGACTGTCTGCTGGACTCGGTGCTGCAGGCCACGTGGGGGATCTACGACAAGGACTCGGTGCTCCGCAAGACTCTGCACGACAGCCTGCACGACTGCTCGCACTGGTAATGAGCGAGATGCTGATTTCCATGTTTCCCCACTCAAACTGTATTCAGCTGACTGAAGGAAGCCGCGTACAATAACGACAGGGAAGTATTTACAAAGGCTGCTGCTGCTGCTGCTTTTGCGCCAATGTTAGCGTGCAGCATAGAAATATTTGCAAGACGTGAGCAGGCAGAGCAGTATGTTACGCCTCGGCATCAAAGCCTCGCCGAACTGTGTTATGTGCGTCTCTCGAAGAATGCGATGACGGCAGGAGCTTTGATTTGTCCGCGTGGAGGCGTCGTGTTTCAAAAAGACAGTTTTTCCGACCCCTGTTTTCCGACCTAGTGTTTTTATGAAGAGGTAGAAACAGCGCACACACACATATGCACAACGGTGCACGTCCACGTCATATCTTCAAAGCTTAAGCTTGAATTTGTTTGTCTTTTAAAAAAACAAACAAACAGCGGAACGGCTTCATTGTGACTGAATATATGAAGTCTGAATATAAATACCCCGCTTGGGTCACCAAGCTTCTGCAGAGACGTCACTCTTTCATCTGGGAAGTTTGGCTTTTTAAAAGTGAAAAGACTGTAGCGCCCGAGACGTTTTCTGCGCGAACACAACAACCCCCGTGTTTCTGTTTCTGAGGCGCTGCGGAGACTTTTACTGTTTTCATAAATTCAACTCAGCTGCGGGAGAAACGGGAGGGATTCAGAAAAGAGCGGCCCCACCCTGCTTTCTGCACAGCCAGGCAAAAAACATGTCATAAACAAACCTTTGTGTGTGTGTGTGTGTGTGTGTGTGCAGGTTCTACACACGTTGGAAGGAGTGGGAGTCGTGGTATTCCCAGAGCTTCGGCCTGCACTTCTCTCTTCGGGAGGAGCAGTGGCAGGAGGACTGGGCCTTCATCCTCTCCTTGGCGAGTCAGGTACATGCGCATGAAAGAAGAGAGGCATTAACAGGCAGGAAGTGAGCTCCGTGTGCTTAAAACCTGACACGCTAATGATGCATGAATTATGCAAGAGGCCTGGCCGCGCTGCACCTCATCCGCCGTTACCCTCTGTAAAGTGCATCCTGGTCGTCCACAGCGCTTCTCTTCAGCGCTCCATCTGACCCCGCAGACAAAGTTATTCGGGTGGGCTGTTATCATATGTGTGTGTGTGTGTGTGTGTGTGAAGGCGCAGTAAGTGTGTGTTTTTCAGGCTCTGACGGAGGGATGGCACGACACTTGTCTAACTGTTGTGTTGTGTGTTTTCTCCTCAGCCGGGATCCAGCTTGGAGCAGACCCATATTTTTGTTCTTGCACACATTCTTCGAAGGCCCATCATCGTCTACGGAGTGAAGTATTACAAAAGTTTCCGCGGCGAAACACTCGGCTACACGCGTTTTCAAGGTGAGCACCTCCCCCCCCCCCCCCCCCCCACCCCCTCTCTCTCCCTCTCTCCGGAGGATGTCATGTTGTGCTGCTGCGTTCCAGCGGGAGCAGAAAGATGAGACTTCCTTTGTGAAGTAGCTGCAGCCCTACATGTGTCTGCATAGCCGACATACCCGACATAACTGCCCTTATGATCTGTCGGTAATTGCTATTTACAACACGCATCAGTCCTCTGTCCGTGTTTCAGCACCGTGAGACTTTAAAAAAGAGAGCGAGAGTGAGAGAGACATGTAAAAATAAAACAAATCACCCTCCTTCTGTCGGAGCAGCGCATTTATACGCGCGCGGCGCAAATGTTCCGCGCGCGCTGCCAGGCGCACTCCAACATATGTAAACCATCAGAGCCCAGAGTCAAACAATCCCGGTCCACCTTTACTGCCTGCAGTAAAAACAGTCTGGATTCAATTTGCCTTCCGAGTGAAGGGGAACAGCGCATGATGAAAGTGCTGCACGAGGGCCAACTGCTCGCGGTAAAGCCCCGACTGATGGATCCCTGATTTACTGTTGCCAGGGGCCCTTGTAAAACTCACAGTGCATATGGGCCCCTATAGGGAGGGAGGAGGAGGAGGGAGGGGAGTTTAAGTGGTGACCAAGTGAACTCCGTAAAAAACACAACAGTTACAGGGAGGAGAGAGGAGCTGTGGAGTTTTCATGAGGTGAAGAAATATGAGACACACACACACACACACACACACACACACACACACACACACACACACACACACACACACACACACACACACACACACACACACACACACACGGTTTATTGTTCGGTGTTGTACCAGCATCTCATTGTGTGGAGAGTACACAGTGCACTGCATTTACTGTAGTGGAAAGTACTTTCATTCAAGGATTCTACTTCATTCCCGGGCTCTTGTACATTTCTTCAGTATTTCATTTGTGTACTGTCACTTGCACTACTGCTACTACATACAATCAGATGTGATGTATTTTTACTCACTCAAAGAACCTGCTTATAGTATGAAGAGGGTAAATATGTATATGTATGTATATATTTCTAAATAGTGCATCGCGTGTCCCCAAGGAGACAATGTGCCTGTTGAATAATCAGTTACCAATTCAGCTGCAAACTCTTTGAAGAATCGATACGAAGGAGCAGTTGTTGTCGTTGCCCGTCTTAAAATGAGTTTTCACCGTCGTGACACATTTTGGAATCTTTCTGTTTCAGTCCCAAGATTTTGAAACTTGTTTTGTGTCTCACCTCTGTCGGTGTGGGAATCAGCCAGTGGCCTGCAGCTGATTCAAACTGCTGCAGCGAGACGCTGCTGGTTCCAGGAAGTCACAGCGTGTTTCCTCTGTGGTCTCCCATCCTCACTTGTAAACAGTGGAGGGATTTCCAGAAGACGTCTTGACGACGCAACGTTTCTGCCAAAACAAAAAAAACAAAAGCCACGACACAAAAACGACATAGGCAACAAATAATGCCTCGTCAACACAAACAGCTCGATGGTGCAGCCTGACTCACCGGTGTAAACAACTACACGTCTTACCGAGGGAGAAATGATCATAACAAGGAGTTCCTCTGTGGTATCCTGAGTTATTCAACCTGTACAACAGCAGGGGGCAGTGTGACTCAATCTACACATGCAGGGAAGTTGAGCAGAGCAGCCACTGCTCCTTTAAGTCTCAAAAATGTCGACCTGCAAAACTCTTAATTGAACACGGTTGTAAATCTGCTGTCACTCAAGCAAGATGCACCGTAACCACGGCAACATTGCTTTTTCATGAAGAGAGTCATTTCCATAACCATGCCCCGTGTCTCCCTCCTGCAGGCGTGTACCTGCCCCTCCTGTGGGAGCAGAGTTTCTGCTGGAAGAGCCCCATTGCTCTGGGCTACACCCGGGGTCACTTCTCCGCGCTGGTTGCCATGGAGAACGACGGCTTCGACAATCGCGGCGCGGGCGCCAACCTCAACACGGACGATGACGTCACCGTCACGTTCCTGCCGCTGGTCGACAGCGAGAGGAAGCTACTACACATCCACTTCCTCTCAGCGCAGGAAGTAAGTACCTTCAACGCTCTCTTCTTTTATCTGAAAAAAAAAAATGAGGTTGTGGATGTTTTATTTTGAAGTTTTCGAAAACATGACAGCAGCTAGTTTGCAGTCGCACCGAGTATATTTTTTGGTTATTTTTTTTTTTGGGGCAGAAACAACCAACAAACAACACATTTTGTGTCCGTAGTTTAGTGGAGGTAAATCCATCATTGATGTGTGGCGCCCTCTGATGGTCACGTTCCTCTCCTCAGATGGGAAATGAAGAGCAGCAGGAGAAGCTGCTGAGGCGGGTTGGATTTAACGACCTGAACCTCCAGCAGAGAACAAACAGAGTGAGTCAGAGCTGCTGCTCAAACAGGCCTGTTCAACTTTATACCGCAGTTAAAGCTGGAGCACAACAGCAACTCCGACACACTCGGACCAGATCTCGGACCAGATCTCGGACCAGTTCTCGGACCAGATCTCGGACCAGATCTCGGATCAGTTCTCGGATCAGATCTCGGATCAGATCTCGGACCAGATCTCGGACCAGTTCTCGGACCAGATCTCGGACCAGATCTCGGACCAGATCTCGGATCAGTTCTCGGACCAGATCTCGGATCAGTTCTCGGATCAGTTCTCGGACCAGATCTCGGACCAGATCTCGGACCAGATCTCGGACCAGTTCTCGGACCAGTTCTCGGATCAGATCTCGGACCAGATCTCGGACCAGATCTCGGACAAGATCTTGAACCAGATCTCGGACCAGATCTCGGATCATATCTCGGACCAGACCTCGGATCATTTCTCGGACCAGATCTTGGACCAGATCTCGGACCAGTTCTCAGCTCAGTTCAAACCGGACTCAGAGTTTCTCTCAGGAAACAGCCGGAGAAGAGCTGAGTCATCGCTAACATAAAAACATTGAATCCTAATCCCGATATTTCCAGGAACTAGTCTTAAATGTTCATCCTGATTCATGACGATGCTTTTCATGCCACCAAGGAAACATGCATTTTATTGTGAAATTTCCATTTGAGCCTTGTAACAGGAAACAGGTGGAGCAACGTCCATGAAAATAAAATGCACACGTTCTGTGCAGAGTAGATCGACTTCCTGTTGTCACATACCTCTGACATCACTATGACATCACCAGGACAACACTGTTGGCAATATGACATTATGACATCACTTTACTATCACAGTGGCGCTAACACCCCAATGAGTCATTGATTGATCACGATTCCATGATGATGATGATGTCACTATGACATCACTACAGCACCACCCAGAGGACGAAAAGACAGATTCACACTATTCACATTGTAGCTTGTTGAAAATAAGAATTTGAACCGACCTTCACTCGCCTCAGATAAAAACAGTCACGTGACCTCGACTCTGCTCTTCCTCTCGGAGCCGAGCAGGAACAGGAAGTCGTCCGTCTGTTGTAAACAGCAACAACAAATCATAAATCAGGGCGTGTTTCCGTGGAGACAGGATGCGCACAGTTCACTTTATCGAGGAGAAGACGCCCGCTAACAATTCCTGTCGCCGAAAACGCCGCTATCTGCGCCAGGAGCGGCAGCTCATTGGTCGACGCCTCCCGGGCCAATCGGTGACCTTCGACACCGTGAGCCATCCAACATCCTGCTCCGCTCCGCATCCAATTAATTCGCGGTCGGATTCTATTTCAGTTGCGCGTCTGAACCGTGAGAACAAGGACAATCGTCACGTACGCGGACGACGCTCGGCTTTACCTGTCTGAACCCGTGACCTCCACGTGACCTCTTCTCGTCGATGACATCATCGCATACTCACCCGCGTGATGCTTGGTGGCAGCTGGTAAACAATAGCTGGAAAACAATCGGTAAACAGTGAGCGTTCAGGTAAACGGTTGGTTATATTCCTGGAAAGAGCCGGTTAACAGCGGTTTGTTTACAGTCTGTGAAAAGTTCATGTGAACAGTTGTGAAGCTTTCAATGGAAAGTAAAGGCTCCGGTAACTGTTGGTAAACAGCCATTAAACAATAACAAGTCACGTAACAGGTGGTAAACAGCCTGTAAACAGTCTGTAACATGGTCCGGCAGGTAAACAGTAACAGACAGTATATTGACACTCGAAGAACAGGCTGTAAAACAATCAATAAAGTTGGCAAACAGTCGGTTTAAGTGAGCGATTAACCGACCTCAACTGAACTTGTGCTTGAGTGGCACAAACAGTGGCATCGTAAACGCCACTTGTAGTTTTGGGGTCAAAGGTCACCCGGAGGAAGCGGCAGACAGGAAGCATCTGTTCTGCCTCTGCCTCGTTCGACTCCTTTAAAGTCGGAGGATAAACATTAAATCTGAAAATCGCCGAGGATCATATTTTCATTTTGAAGTCAGAACGAGTTCCTGGGTATTTAATAACATTTTATGAGCCGTGATTAATTTAAATGACTCTGTTAAACAGTCTCCGAGCACTGACCTGAGATCTGTTCCTCTGTGATCGACCTGCTCCAGATGTTTCCATGACGACAGCAGCTGGTGGGGAGACTATTACCCATAATGCACTGTGAGAGAACCCCCCCCACCCCCACCCCTTAGAGCCGCCATCTAAACTGACTCAGGATCAGCTCACACTCGGTCACGACATCCAATCAGATTAAAGATCACAGCCTGAGAGCAGACCAATCAGGAGACAGCAGAGAAATCCAACATCTGGAAATCATCTTCCTCACCTTGATCCTGTTTTCATTGTTGCCATGACGACGTCCAGCAGAGGGACGACCTCACTGTGTGCGTGTGTGTGTGTGTTGCAACCAGCTGTTACACACATTAACCTCAGTGTGTGTGTGTGTGAGTGTGTTATATGTGTCTGAAACCTGTCGGATTCACAGTTCTGCCCCCTGCTGGTGAGAGCTGGTATAAAAACTGAAACAATCACAAAGACAGCAGGTGACATCATCTCACCCCACTGGAAAAAAACACTCCGTAAAAAAAAATGCTATTGATTTCATCTTTATAAAAGTTGTCGTGGTTACAGATCATGTTGCATAGTTTGACCTTTGACCTTCAAATGTCAACAAACTCGAACGGATGGAAAACATCTCAATTTGTAAACAAGTGAAACAGATTCTTCTTTTAGTGCAAGTACTTTAGGCTTGATTCTAAAGATGTGGCAGCGCCACCTACAGGCAAACAGCAGGGAAGACAATACCCACAGCCCCCCACAAATGTCGACATCATTTGATTAAAATAAAATAAAATATGTTTTTCTAATTATTAGTTATAAAATATTTCATATATCTTGATTTTCATTCTATGCCCAAATACACTTTTCATTTTGTTCTCAAACAGAAAGTGGTCTCATTTCCTCTTCAAAGTAAAAGCCCCCTAACAGCAGTGCTTTAATGTGTAAGTAAACTATTTCCTGTCCTTTAGTCCATGTTTGTTCTTTGTGCATCTTGAAGACAGTAAAGCTTCATTCAGGCTGTTCTATTAATAGAATAAAGTGCAGCGTGAGCAGTGATTGGACGGTAACTGATGTTACAGGAAGTCATGTTGAATCTGTTTCCAGTTCAACACATCAAACAATCTTTGACGTCTTCAAGGCAAACAAAGGAGACACCTGCTGACAGGAAGTGACACCTACTGACAGGAAGTGACACCGGCTGACAGGAAGTGACCTCAGTGCTTATTGTCCAGTTTCAAGAAACGCTGGGATTTCTGTCTGGCCATGCGATGCTGCTGCCGCGCCACCTGAGCGTCCGATATGGCCACCTGCAGCATCTGGAAGTAACCATGGCAACAGAGTGAGTGACGGGGCAAGCGAAGAGAAAAATGTAAATAAACAACAACAACAACACAGACAAAAAGTACCTGAGCGGTTCCTGTGTCTTTGAGTTGAATTTTCCTCACGTGCTCCTCGTCTTTCTTTGGCAACTTTAACTTCTGATGCTCCTGATGACATTTTGTACTGAGTTTGAACTTTCATCAAAGTTTTATCCAAAGTTATATTTGTGAAGTTTTATTTTGGTACCTTGCAGTAAATCTTCAGCTCGGATCCCGTCACAGCGGGCGGACGATAGAAGTTCTCAAACAAACATTCCCACTCTTTGTTAAAATGACCCACGAAGTCGATCTCCTTCACGCACATGACTCTCCTACACAACAACAACAACAACAACACGTTAGAGACACGGTCACAAACAACAACAGGAGCATCAGTGAGGCTTTTATTGTGAAGGTCTGTCTCACCTGTTGGTGATGATGATGTTGGTCTTCCTGTGTCCAGGATAAAGACAGTGACGTCTGAAAACTTCACCGTCAAACTGCTTGATTTGTGAACGCTGGAAACAACGAACAAAACATCACTCACTCATTTCAATCCAGCTGTAGCTCCCTCTAGTGTCAAAACCAAGAGGTACAACCAAGTCCAGCGCAGAATTTGTGCGGGCCACATTCCATTATATTTTTAGACTTTGCTGCAGGCCAGTTAAACCTGGTTTGAGCGCCCTGATCTATTTCCTCATGACGTTGTTGAACATAGACATTATTTTTTAAGATATTCACACGTCATCATTCTTCATCTTCATCATGTGGAGGAATAAAAAATCTCAGAGTGAGAGAAAGGAGTTAATGAAAAGAGAAGTTTAATACATCTGAGATTTGAACAGTAGTTACACACACACACGCACGCACACGCGCGCACACACACACACACAGAGCGCTCATCCAAACAGACTTAAAGCTGAAGAGTCAGAGGTCAGAGGTCATGCCGACAGTAACACCACACAGACGATCACAACACGCGCGTATTAACAATATGTACTAAATGTTATTATATTATAATGTGTGGTAAAATATCATATAGTGTATAATACATCAATATTATTCTATATAGAATATTACACATTGTATACTACATATACTACTTGATACAATAAATATATTTTATAGTATACAAGATTAATATATTTGCATATTTTCAAAAGCACATTTAAATGTGATTACTGTAAAAATCTACAGAGGCAAAAAATATTAGTGATAAAAATTAAAATAATTCACAGTCAGTTTCTATTCAAAATAAATAAATAATACAGGATATAATAGAAAATATTATTTTAAAATAAAAAAAACTGAGTGGAAAAAATCTGAGGTATGAGGAGAAATTAGATTATAAAATATTTACAGACTCATGATCAGTTCAAAGAAATGAATAATTAAAGATTGATGTTTGAAAAGAAGTGAAACGATAAAGTTGATCCATTCAAACCCTGATTATTCCTCCTCAGGCTGCGTGAGACACAAACACAAGAAGAAGAAGAAGAAGAAACAGAGGAAGAAGAAGATTAGGAGGAAAAGGAAAAGAGGATTTTAAAAACTCCACCAATAATAATAATACAATAGTATTATAATATTCTATTGTATGTATAATATTACTGTGCAATGACAAACTAATCCTTCAGACTGTGTTTAACCACATGAGGCTTTGTTTATGTTCATGTTGGATGTTTTATAGTGTTGGAGGCGGAGCCTCGTTATTTACTATAAAAGTTGCTCAATCGCACATGAAACACAACAACATTTTTTCCATGTTAGTGTTTGGAAAACAAACAGGGAAAGAAACTAATTAAAGACATGCAAGTAATTCATCAGATCTCAATGGCACCGGCACAGAAGTTGCAGTACCACTGTTTGACCACTACATTTTTTTTTTGCCTCAAAGCTCACAACTCCTCCTGCGTCTTACTATACATCCATGTTTGTGATGAGGCTGAGGACAGGAAGTGACATCACTTTGTAAAAAAAGAAAAAAGAAAAAGAAAAAGAGTGAAAAAGATCAAACCTGGAAAAGATCAAATCCCTGAGACTCCGGCAGGTTGTATGGTCGAATGATCCCGTCCTCTCGGATTAGACGCACCGGGCGAAGTCTGGTCACCTCTTCCGTCGACTCCGCCACTCTGCGCACACACACACACACACACACACACACATAGAGACACACATTATCTATGTGTTATCTAGCAGCTCACACACTGAGTCTTTCACGCCATGCGATAAAACATTCGGAACCAGATCAGTTAACCAGATTTAAAAAGAAGTGACTCAGGATCGGTGAGTTCACCAGATTCAATAATCAGACTCGGCTTCTGTTGATGCACACGATGCGTTTCAAACATCCACAGGTGGGATCCTCACCTGCTTTGACCTCTAGGGTGACGGCATGAAACATAACGTTCAATAGGTTATAATGAACTGAGCTGATGAGTCACATGACAGATGAGGCACTGAGGCTGCTGGGAAATGTAGGAACACAGGCAGGGGGGGTGGAGTCGTTCCATCCAACATTCCAATTGGTTTCTGTGCTTATTAGTGGAGAGATGTGATTCATTTGATTTTTAAATCCTACGGACTGTACCTTTAAGTTTTGGAGATCAGTGAGATTACTGATATTTCTGAGTAACTACAAATACCGGTGTGTTAATGTTATTCACATGATACACATATGAATATATTGAGTGTTTGTATTCAAGTATTTTTACTGATGAATACTAATTACGCTATGATTTGACATTAATCAATAATTACTCTTTTGGTGGGGGCATATGTACATTAATTTTCTTTCCAATAAATATTTACATTTTCTATCATGATGTTTTATGGACTTTAGTACCAGAGCAGGTTCGATAAACTAACAAATAAACAAACAAAACAAACACTGTGGCTTTTGCTGTTTCCTCGTCGTTTTCATCCAAACACAGCAAAACCATGTGATCGTTCAATCAACCAATCAGCCAATCCCTGAGGAGAGGGCGGGTGATGCAGAGGCGGGATTAAGGTAAACGGGTCAATCGCATTACAAAGTCTAAGGTGATGAGGCGACCGAGTGGATACAAAGGTCGTCAGGGTCACCTGTTGTCAAGGTGATGACTCAGGGCTTTCAAACTCAAACAGGAAGTAGAAATACATTTGTGAACTGGCAGCTGATTGGTCGCTGGTTTGTGAACAAAACAAAAACAACATGACACAGAAAGCAAAGCGGAACGATGACTCTCCTCAGAGGCGTGGCCTCAGGACTCACTGCTGTGACAGGCTGGGGGGGCGGGGCTTTCGGGGGGCGGGGCAAGTGGCAGAGTTAGAGGAGGAAGTGACGTGAATCGAGAAATGATAGATGGCGTTTTTATTAGCGACACGATGCAGAAACTCACCGTCCGTCCGCTGCAAAACGATAACATGCAAACATGTGAGGCGCCGGTTAAAGCTCATCCCCTCCAACTCCTCACTTATCATCAGCCAATCAGAATTCACCAAAATGTACATGAAGGGTTAAGGTCACTAACCAAGAGGAAAGGAAAAGTTCAAATGTCAGACGAGCAGAAGGTGAAGGATCTGAGCTTTAACGCGTTTCATGTCAAATACTCACAAACACAAAGACAAAGAAAAAAAAAAAAGAGAAGAAGAAGAAGAAAAACTCCGCAGGAAAAAACGACAAGAGACAGAAAACAAAAACAGAAAATGTGTAAATTAGTGAAACAGAAGAACAGAGACACAAACATCGTGACGCACACAAACAAACAAACAAACAAAGAAAGAAAGACAGGAAGTTCAACACGCCCCCTCCTACCTCTGGATGCCCTGGAAGGTGCTGCTCGCCATGTCCACGATGCCGCCCGTGGGCCGAGCGACCACGCCCACCAGGCCTTTGCCGATTCCTTTGAAGAAGCCGGCGGCGCCCTCTTTCTTCGCACCTGTGCATCACACCCTCATTTGAACCACGAGTCTCATTTACATATTGAACAGATTCAAGCTGCAGAAGCTTTTACCTTCCACGGGTTTGGTGACAATGCCCGTGACCCCGCCCACAACTCCCTGCAGAGAGATGATTGGTTACCGAGCTTCATGGACCAATGAGCTGTCCGATGACATCACACCCGAAAGAACCCGTTACCTTCAACAGTCCTTTCCCTCCTTTCGCCAGACTCTCTCCGAAGTCTTTGGGTGGTCGGTTCATCTCCTCCCTTCGCTTCTGTTGATATTCTTTATCCATGGTGATGGCGGCCAGACCTTTGCCCACCGAGCCCGTGATCCTGGACACCATGCCTGCAGCGCCCCCTGCGGGACGGGAGGAAGACAGCGGGCTGATGAGATAAAGCACAGAGCTGACCCATGTGCGGACATGAACCAGAGTCAGGATCCTTCAGGCGACGGGAGAACGGCGCATGCGACTTCACCTGGTGACACAGCGCCCCCTGCTGACTGACTCAACCGCATAAACACAGAAACCACTTGAACCACCGGTGAGACAACACAATAACACAAAGCATCAAACAGTCTCTTACCGACGGTGTGACCCAACAGGCTGCGAACCCCGATCACTAAACCTTCTGCAAACTCCTCCGGACCCTGAACGGCTCCCTGAGCAACACATTTACGACATATATCACACACACATCAACACGTGTGACACATATAACTGCTGACGTCAGCGTTTCAGTCTCCATCCGGTACCTGGAAGGGTTCGTAAAAGAAGGCCTCCACTCCCTCGGACAGACCCCGGATCAGTCCGAAGGGATTTCCCAAGACGTCCAGACCCAGAACCAGAACGTACATCTGCCTCAGGAACTACGACGGAGAGCCGAGAGGTGAACACAGGATCGATTCACGAGCGTGGAGGAACACCTTCGTGTCTTCAGACCTTACCTGTTCGGTGTAGTGTCGGATCACCGCCCACATCAGCTTCTCTCTGCGGTAGAACTGAAACTTCACCTCGAAGAACGCCAGTCTGTCGGAGAGAGAGAGAGAGGGGGAGAGAGAGAGAGGGAGGGAGCCAATCAGCACAAAAGCACATCAGAGTATAGTGGATGTGTAAAGCGCGAGGACGCGTCTGACTTGAAGATGAGGTCGTCGACGTCGGTCAGCGACGCTCCCAGACTCTTCAACAGCAGGTTGAGGGACTGAACGGCGGCAGGTTCCTGAGAGACGTCGTCGCCGCTCGAACCCAGAGACAGACTGAGGTGAAGCTGCGAGGGGGAAAAAAAAAACAACGGGCCGCGACATGTAAACAAACAACCCCAATCAAATCACGTGGGAGGAGTCGGAGGCGCGTGTCCTGACTTTGACGGGCGAGATGTGGAAATGCTCAAAGAAGCTGAGTCCGGACGTGTCGGTGAGCGACGCCTCCATCAGCTCGGCCTGGAGCAGCTGCAGGTCTCTGTCCAGCAGCCGCCACTGAAACACAGAACGCAGCACAGTCACGTCGACGCCCCTCATGTGTCACAGGGAGAGCGAGCCGACGACCCGCGGCCTTGCTCTACCTTCTGCGTATTGGCTTGGGGATCAGCGGGCGGAGCGAACAGAGCCAAGATGGCGCCCAGGAAACCTTGATCCAGCTTCACGGCCATCTCCTGGACCAGAGCCATGAAGTACCTGAGGGACGCACGGCAGAAATATTACTACTGCTGCTGCTGATGATGATGATGATGATGATGATGATGATGATGATGATGATGATGATGATGATGAAGATGATGATGATGATGAGAGGTGGAGGCAGCGTCGAGCTCTGCTGCCACCTGGCGGACACTTACTTGAACTGCATGACGTTGCTGTGCTGGTTGAACCTGGTGATGATCGACACGTCGATAAACGGCTTTGGTTCTGAAATGAGACGAGATTTTGAGGTTGTAGCTCCAAGTGCAACTTTAACCTCCGACCTTTGACCCCTGAGACTAACGGTCACAACGTTCAATTTCAATGATCGATATTTACCAACCTGAGTCCAGGGCGATGGATTTTGGAGGAGGAACTGGATGGAAGACAATCGGGAAGATGGCACCAGGAAGCTGATTGTCCACCTGTCACATGTCCACGTCAGCATGAGTCTGTTCGGTGTGTGTGTGTGTGTGTGTGTGTGTTCAGCATGTGTGTGTGTGTGTGTGTGTGTACACACCTGTAACCAGTGCAGCTGAGCTCTGAGGCTGCGTTGATGCGCCGACTGTTTGAGCTCCACCTGGATCCCAGACAGGAAGTTCCTCCTCACCGGACAGGAAATGGGCTGCCGCATCATCATGATGGCTCCGCTCAGGTTCACCTGGCAACAAGCAAGTGGCATCACAACCTCTCGGTCAGCTCATTGGACGGAGGGAACGGGATGGTTTCCTGGGATGATGCAACATGTTGACCCCTGACCTCCAGGTTGCTCTCCAGTCTGACCCAGCCGGGCTCCGACTTCCCACTCTGCTGACTCTGGTAGGTTTTCTCCAGGAGGTTGATGTTTTTCTGACTGAACGGTTTCCAGCGATTCTTCGGCTTCATCTCCCAAACAACCCCAGAGCTGTTCGACAACCGAGACAGTCAAAAACAACAACAACAACAACAACAACGGTA
>JAFBJT010110399.1:97889-114925 GCA_016785325.1 Chascanopsetta lugubris
TTTGTTTCATTTGCATTTCACCCCACCCCCCCCCCCCATTCATCTCCTCCTCACGTGTCCATTCACACATTTATTCGGACAGAAATAACCGCAAGGAAACAGAGAACAAACACTTTATATGCTCGCGGTCGACTCGGTGTCATGGGGATAAAGTGAAACATGGACTCTCAGATTATTTTATAAAGTACTTGGTTGAAATTGGAGACATGATTCGTGTCAATTAATTGATCCAGATCTGATCAAAAATCACCTCAAAAACAATCCTCCCTTCTTGGGATGTCATGCGGCCTGATGTGAGTCTCTCTCACATTACGGATGTTAAGTACCACTTCAAAACTTAATCATGTTAAACATATATCTGAAATGTGTCATCCAGTGATCAGTGACATCAGCGGCCCCGCTGTGAATTGTGGGGCATTGAATACGACAATGAGTCAGTGGGTTCACGATATGCTCTGTTGATTGATTGATGAGTAAACAACTGTTTCAAATTCTCATGATCCTCACGTAGTGTCTGCTTTGCGGTCCGACCCCACCCTCCCACCCAATGTTGGATCAATGGATATAGGTCAAGCCATCAATAAATAAAAAGGCACAGGGTGCAGGATTGAGTGACATCTTGTGGTCAAGTTGCTTGTTGCAACTGAACACTTGCCACGTCAACCTTCCCTTCAAAATATGCGGGAAAGCCTCCTGCTAACAAAATGTACAAGGTTTTAGGTTTCTTTAAATTGTCCATTTTGGGCTACTGTCTAAATATGGTGGTTCAACATTTTGGCCTCCGCTTTAACTTGGAATCATTTCTGCAATCGTACATACTACACCTTTAAAATGCTGCCGACAAATTAAGGGCGAAGCATCTTTGGAATCTGCGGTGGTGCAACTATACCACAAGGTGGCGTCATGTGTGGTGAGGGAGCATAGTGTGTTCTCCTTCTATCTTTTATTATGCTATTTTTTAATTCAAATTCAAATTCGCTGAGTCGTCCTCTTCCTTACTCTCTCTCCTGCTCTCTTACTTTCTCTCTCTCTCTCTCTCTCCATTCATAGAGCTCAGCCTGCAGCTGCAACACACACTGCTGTTACTATTTCTGTCAAACTGCTTTAATGCATGTCACACACTCAGCACAATGCGGAGAGGATGAGTGCACACACACACACACGCACACACACAAACAGCAGCTAAGCAGCAGCATGTGGCTCTCCCCCTCTCTCTCCTCTCTCTCTCTTACACACACACACACACACACACACACACACACACACACACGGGCTCTCCCTCGCTCGGTGGCTGGGTGTGTGTTGGACTGAGCTCAGAGACAGTAAGAGGAGGCTGAGAGAGCAGCAACGTGGATGAAGAGGAGGAGGAGGAGGAGACGGAGGAGGAGGACTACGATGACTGGCATTTAACCTGGACATAACACTCCAGTCCAGCCTCTGGTTCCTAGTTGAAAGAAGCTTCTAGATGCTGGTTCCTCATGAGGACATGAGCTCTGGGTGTTTTTGAAAGAGCCTTGAAGAGTCCAGTTCAGCCTGGACTCAGATTCTGGTCCCAAGACTGCACCTGGATTTTCTCTTTCTTTCTTTGAACACTGCAGATGAAGGGGAGGGAGAACAGGTCCTCTGCTCATTCTCAGTTTGGAGGCTGAAGCAGCAGAACAGATGGTGAGCAGGGTGTGTGAGGGTGTGTGTGTGTGTGTGTGTGTGTGTGTGTGTGTGTGTGTGTGTGTGTGTGTGTGTGTGTGTGTGTGTGTGTGTTGATACTGTACATACAGTGAAAATGTCTAGGCGGCAGTCTGTATACCTCCCAGTAGTAGTAGTTACTTTTGTTGTGGGGCTGTTTTGGCTCCTGGGTTCAGTAGAACAGCAAACTACAACTGCGGCAATAACAATTTCCCAGACTCATAATAATCTGTTCTTACAATACAGCGTTTATACAGCGCTGTCAGTGGTGTGTGTGTGTGTGTGTGTGTGTGTGTGTGTGTGTGTGTGTGTTGATACTGTACATACAGTGAAAATGTCTAAGTGGCAGTCTGTATACCTCCCCGATTATCATGCAGTAGTTTACTTTTGTTGTGGGGCTGTTTTGGCTCCTGGGTTCAGTAGAACAGCAAACTACAACTGCGGCAATAACAATTTCCCAGACTCATAATAATCTGTTCTTACAATACAGCGTTTATACAGCGCTGTCAGTGTGTTCTTTCTGCTCCTGCGTGGGTTTTCTCTGGGTGCTTCCACTTCCACCCACAGTCCATAGAAATGCTGGTTAACTGGCAAATACAACTTGGCCATAGGAACGTCTGAGTGATACACAAGTGACCAAGACTGGGGTTTACCCTCCCAATGTATCTGATATCCTCAGGGAATAGCTTGACCCACCCACCCACTGCAACCCTTAAAGGTTAAGCAGCATAGCTAATGAATACATTTTCAAAATCAGTGATTTTATGTTTAAAAAAAATTTCAAAAATCTTTTTTTTTCCTCCAGAAAAGTGAAATGCTGTTTTCATTATTAGCCAATTTGCCTAGTTGCTGCAGCCCACACCAGTGCTTTTGATGGCATCATGCACTCCTTTGTATAAAATGTTTTTCATAGCCTGGTATAATAATCATTTATCTTACCCGACCCCACCCTCACCCCCCACACCCCACATGCAATGAAAAGACCAGTAACTGTGAGTCACACCATTGCACATCAACATCACAGGCTGAGGGGAAGTTTCCAGCATGGCCTCCTAGTGTCCACATACTTGCGGCCATAAGTGTATATCTGTACTTTTAATAGAGAGTCAGTCTAAAAGCACATGGGAGTGAGCTTGTGTGTGTGTGTGTGTATGTTGGTGTTCTGTAAATGTGTGTGTGTGTTGGTGTTCTGTAAATGTGTGTGTGTGTTCATTGTATCTTTGAGAGGACCAACTTGAGTGAGAGTGAGGACATTTCTGGAGAGTAAGGGTATTTTGGCCAGTCCTCACTTCTTTAATGAGCTGTTTGAAGGTTAAAGCATGGTTTTAGGCTTATGCTAAGAATTCGGTTTTGGCTAGGGTTAGGGTAAAGGTTAGGGTTAGGCAATTTATTGACACAGTTAGGGTTAGGGCACAGGGTTAGGCAATGTGTAATGCCAATGAGAGTCCTCACTAAGACAGAAGTACAAGGAAGTGTGTCTCATCTTCTCCGTGCATTAAAGCAATTTGACAATTGCACGTGTGCGTGTGTGAATGCGTGCATGCTCATTCTTTACTTGTTCATTCTGCCTCAGTGTGCGTGCTGCAGCGAGTTTGCGCTCTCGACTACGCGCTCAGCTGCCTCACTCCCGGACTGTTGGGAGGAAAAGTGTAGCCACAGGAGGGGAGAGGTCGCCTGTCAGAGGCCATTAGGCAGCTAGTGGGACGTCACGATAAGGCCCGCAAAAGTGGAGCAAGGCACTTCAGATGAGGCTGGGAACATTAAAAGCAGCAGGACACCAGTGAAAAAACTTCCAACAGCAGGCGGGTTTTAAATCAAACTCATAAAGCAGCATCTCTGCGACAAGATTTCGAATTACGAACAAGAACAAAGTGATATTGGGGGTAAAAGGCTGCTGGTTTGAATCCCTAGAGTGGCAATCACTGCATCAAAAAAAAAAAAGACTAATTCCAGATGTTTTGGAAAAAGTATTCATTGATCACTGCCATTCTGCTTCTTTACTTGAGAAAAGAAACTGACTGATGATAGAGGCGCTATAGTGTCAAGTTGGTCAGAGACTGTGAAGATCAAACCAAACATCCAACATTAAAAACAGAAAACACATGCAGCCTACGCAGGGGGTGGGGTGTGTGGGGAGGAGGGTGTTTCTCCAGGACCACTTGTTCTGACACCATCTGTCCAGCCCAGGGATTGAAACCACATTTTTAATCTGTGACCTGCGGCTGCTGCGGGCAGCGTCTAATCTGTGTGATGGTGCATTTGACAAGCTGTTTGCTACCAAGTACTTTTGCACATAATGTGACATAACATCCACAATGTCACTGACAGGGATAAAAAGGAAAAGAGGCATAACTTTATCAAATGATCAAAACTTCAAATGATATACAAAATACATCCCCCGGATGCCCCTGTGTTCACATAAATCAAAAACGTGGCAATATGTTGCACATCAGCATTGGCCCCCTGTGTTTACTATCTGTATGCTCCGTGGTTTACCTGGAAGTAACACCAGACTTGAGTGACCAGAATTATTGTTTCTGGCCATTTGAGTGGTTTCGATCTGTGAGTGTCTTTTCATCATTGCAGCAAAATCCAAAGCAATACATGGTCAGCTCTATCAAAAAAAAAAATCACTATCGTGACAAACAGCTGAAGCCAGAAGACCTAGTTCTAGGTGGGAGACTGCTGATTCAGTGCTACCACCAGTGTCTTTCTCTGAAGGAGAACATCACTGACACAAGTTCATTGAAAAGCCAAGTAGGCCAGAGAGGAAGAGAGGGGGGGGGGTCAGTCAAGGGGACAAATCAGCATCAGCGCATCACTTTTTAAATCTGAGATTAAATGTTTGTCACAATCTCTGCTTTCCCCTCAACTCAGATACACTGTTGTCTCTGTTGCTCAAACGATCACTTCAAAACACTAGTAAAGTCCAACATGGACACGTCAAAACAAAACAAACGTACAAACTACAATTCACTTCGACGTGGCGGACGCACACGTCACAAGAATTTCCTGAGAAAGCTTGTAGAGTGTGGTTCTCGGATAAACCTGCCGGCTAACGTTTGAGTTTAGGTGAAGCTGACAACCCTGACGTACACTCGGCCGCCTCAGTTATACCCTTCAAAGTCACGAGTCCAAAAAAAGGCAAGTCAAGTGGGGTGGTGAGAGTGGGAACGTAAAACGAGATGGAGGACTGAGGAGATGGTGAAAGGCAGAAAATCAGCCAGCAGCGACCTCGGCTCTTGATAAACAGAGGATGACACAGCAACCAGTGCTGTTGAGTGTGTGTCAGTATACAGCAGGGTGTGTGTGTGTGTGGTGTCACAATGGTGCATGTAGGTACATTAATCCCAAAGTTAAAGTCACAGGATGAAGACATGGACGAGGGACTTTGTATTATTCAGCTCCAGCTGCAGGATTTATGTAAAGCAAGATAGTAGTAAATCCTTTCTCCTTATTCCACAATGGGTGACATGATTCACAGTCCATCTGCTGTCACAACCATCAGACAGCGCAAAGGGCTCAAGTCATCTTCTCCATGGGATGCTCTGAGGACTGATCGAGGCCCCCCGCTCATCCTCTTAAGGTGGATCCACTGTGACCAGAGCCATTCACTTTGATTTGAAAGGGTTTGTAGAGATGTTTTCTTTCCTGGTCCAATAGCTACTAACATTGAGCCTGAAATCAGACCTGACATATTTAGAGCCAGAGACACTGCTGGTGGTTCCTTCTGAGACCACAACATACCGAGTGTCTGCTTTGCCCTTAACGGGCAAGAAATGTGGCTTAGCAATGAACATTCCTTCCTGAGTTTGAGTGTCAGACTCTTACTGATACTGTGAACTGAATTACTCTGATCATGTTCCTGTCAAGTTGTGTTGACAGATTACAAAACTGCGTGATTCATATAGTCTAGGAATATAGTATATCTAAGTAATCCAGTTGAGTTCATAATCCACAATGAGCTGTAAACACTATCCCTGTGTGTTCACTATCATGTGCCATTATCTCCATATCTTGGTTTTAACCCGGTTTAGTCAGCATTAAGAACTTATTTCAGTCAGTTCATCGTGTTGCCATTAACACCTTTGCATCTTTGCACGATAGAGTTCAACAGGACATGAGAGATACAATGACCATATCAATGTCCATATCTTATCCCATTCCAATCTTCCCCCGCTTATCCCCGTCCGGGTCACGGGGGCAGCAGTTTCATCAGCGAAGTCCAGTGACTCACTGTCCTTGCCCACTTCCACCAGCTCTTCTGGGGTAATACAGAGGCGTTCCCAGGCCACCCGAGAGATGTGATCTCTCCACCGTGTCCTGGGTCTGTTCCCAGATGGACATCCTTACGAGATAGCTGAACCACCTAATCTGGCTCCTCTCAATCCAAAGGACTAGCAACTCTACTTTGCGCATCTCTCGGATGTCTGGCCTCCGAACTCTATCAAAGGCTGAGCCCAGACGTCCTGCAGAGAAAGTTTATTTTCTTGTATTCACGATCTTGTTCTTTTGGTCACTACCCACAGCTCATGACCACGGTTGAGGGTTGGAACGAAGATAGACCAGTAAATTGAGAGCTTTGCCTCATCACTGCCGACGCCGCCCTGATACATCTCTATATCTCTTGCTCCATTATCCCCTCAAGACGCTGGGATACTTAAAACTTCTCCACTTAGGGCAAAGACTCTCCCACCCATATAAATGCCCATATAAGCGCTTTTAATAGGATGCCCTTTATAGTTTAATTATCTGTTATATATCGTAAATCGTGTGCATGTCAGCAAGAAGCAAATCCCTGAGCTTCTTAATGTGTTTTCTCCAATTATCCTCATCATCAGCATTTTCTGTGCATCTCTGTTTATCCTCAACACATGTGGAGGGATTGCTTGTTAAATCCTCCTGGGGACGAGCTGATGTTCTAATTTCTCCTGGTGCGACGTGACGTCAGATACTTGGTCACAGTTGCCTCCCAACACATGTTCTCTCATCACGTCCCATTCTAATGTCTCCTGTTGTGTAATGTCAGTAGTGGCCTGAAGGCTCCTTCCTGTCTCATGCAGTCCTCAGCAGAGTGCCAACTTAACAAAAGAGCGACTGGCAACAAAAGAAAGACCTTGAGGCAGTGTTTTTTTCTGACGCATGATGGAGTGGCAGCACTTTGCCTATTTCTCCCTTCAGCTTTATCTCTCATACGGGCTTCACTCTGCATCTCGAAGTAGCAGGAACTACCAAAGACTTCGAGGCTAAAGTAAAATCGAACAAATCAAAAGAATGCAGAGAATATCGAGCACAAAGGATTACTCCTCTTCATCATGGATCTTCTTATGCATCGCCCCTGAGTGAGAACCAACCAAAAGGACCAGCTGTGAATAACAACACGACTCTAATGCCAATAACACTATGGATCAGCTCTGCTGGAGACTAAGCTGTTGATGTTTTTTCAATCTGTACGTACGCGGGCTTCACTTAATCCCACATATTGAGTTGCACTCTTTCTGGCATCTGAAAGGGGCTTGAGAAACAGGCTTGTGAAATGAAAAATCAGAAATATGAAACATAAAAAAACAGGCTACAAACGCTTCAAATCTTTCCTTTGGAGCCAGTGTAAAGGATTGATGTATAAAGGCATTTGGAGCTGAAAGAGCAAAGTCAATCCACATCAAGCTCTAAAAGAATTAACATCTAGTGGAGCTGTGAAGTGAGAGAGAAAATCCAGTAGCCCAATTGACATTATCATGAAAAGATATATTGGGAACTGGTAGCTTGACTGCTTGTAACTTGAGTTCAAATCCATCCCATAATAATACAAGATGTAGATTTACCACTAGATGTCACCAAAATAACATGATCCTGTATCTTGATCTCTCCTGATCTCCAGGATGTTCTCCACAGGTGGATGTTAGCGTGACCCAACCAGCGAGGACAGCTAAATGCCAGACTGAGGCTGAGTTCCAGGGGCAGACATGAAGAACCTGGACCAGCATGGACTGAGTCACATGGACAGTCACATGGGTGAGGCTGTTGGGAAATACATTCTCCTCAACATTTCAGGAATTTTGCCAGATGATGTTGCATTTAGGCCTCTGAAATACATATGTCGCTTTCAAAGAAAATGTCTTTAAAAGGGGGCTTCCCTCTCCATAGTTTGATTGTTTTGGTATTGCAGTGCTGTTGTCGTCACATTTGATTAGAAATCCTCCACTCGACGGTCAATGTCTGAGTTAAACTGATGTTTGCTTCTCGTGTGTTCCAGTCTGTGCAGCTCTGTCCAGTCTGGTGTTGGTTCTACTCGGCCTGTTGGGTTCAGCCCACAGTTGTCCAGGAGTTTGCACTTGTTACGGTAACACCACTGACTGCTCCTCTATCGGCCTCACCTCGCTGACGCCCATCCTCACGTTACTGGACCAGGACTCTTTGGTCCTCCACTTACACCAGAACAACCTCTCTTCTCTGGGCAAGACCGGGCTGTCCAACCTCAGCAGCCTGGAGCTCCTGGATCTCTCCCAGAACCACTTTTCCTCCCTGCAGCCTGGCGCCTTTTCAGAACTGAGCGGCCTGCGGTGGATCAACCTCTCCTCTAACTTCCTCGGGGTACGGCGGGTGTCATCTGACCCCAACAATAGCACAGAGGCCACGCAGGGTTTCAGAGCAAGTGTGGGTCTGAGCAAGGAGGCCTTCCAAGGGCTGTGGCGGTTGCGTGGGCTCGACCTGTCCTCCAATGGCCTCCTTTGGTTGCCCAAAGGTTTGCTGAACGGGCTCCAGAGACTCACGTGGCTGTCCCTGGCCAGAAACCAGCTCGTGGCCTTGGACAGAGGGACCTTTGAGCCCCTGGTGGGACTCCAGCAGCTCCAGCTGGCCGGGAACCCCTGGGAGTGTGACTGCAAGCTGAGAGACTTCAAGCACTGGATGGAGTGGTTAATTTACAGGGGTGAGCAGGGTTATAAGCAGGCCTCTTTATATCCCAAATACTGTGGAGGTGATAGTTTTGGTTGTTACAGACTGTGCTGCAGAAATTCACTTTGCATTTCAAGTCTGTTCTTAAAAAGCGGACTTATCAAAGCAATCAATCCGTGCTCTTCAGAATGGATGTGAAGTGTTTAATGACCTCCATCTCTTTTAATCCTGCCCCGCCTTCCCTTGTTCCCTGTCCTCCTCTGTTCCTCAACCTCATCTTCCCCCTCCTCATTCTTCTCCCCCTCCGTGTGTTTTATAGACGGGCAGGTAGACGCCATGCAGTGCAGTCTCCCAGGGGATTTGAGGGGCCGGGACATCCGCACCGTGCCGGCAGAGATGTTCAACTACTGCCTGCAGAGTCCGACCAAGGGGGGTGAGTCGGGTCAAACCATCCGGCCCCCGTGCCCCCCCGGCCGGATCAGCAGCAACGAGGAATGCGTGCGGCAGCGTTACCGGCCCGTGAGCGTGCGTCGAGCTCACGGCACACAGATCGTCGCGGGGGTGGTCTGCGGCACGGTGTGCGTCATGATGGTGGTGGCGGCGACTTACGGCTGCGTCTATGCCACGCTGATGGCGAGATACCAGAGGGAGATGAAGAGCCGCGGGCAGCCTCTCATGGCCGAGTGCGGAGCGGAGACCGACATGGAGGACGGGCAACTGTCACCTCTGAACTCGCCGAAGGACGCGGCGTCCAAAGAGCCGTGTGGGATTGTGCACGGGTATCGAATCAGTAGCTTTTGACGTACTTTCCTTCCCCTGGTTTTCAAGCCTCCCTAGATGTTCCGGCTCTTCGGCTCCACACCTCTCATCGCTGATGAGATGACACTTGGAGAGAGAAACCCCGCTGCTCTGCACTTCTTCTGAAAATCTCCAGGAGGGACAGGTTGTGTCGTGAACAACAGAGCGGACTAGATTCAGTGGAACTGCAGCACAAAGTATGGAGGCTCTGTGAATCATCATTCCCCGCGCTGAACCTCTCAGCCAGCTTCTAAAACTTCTCTGAAGCTGCCGTTTTTGCACTTCTGCACCTTGACTTCTCTCCGTCTGTGTTTTTGTTACTTTGTTAGGAAAACAAAGCTAACATGTTTGTTCGAGCCGTCTGTCTGCACCTGAGCCCAACAAGCACAACCCCCAAAAGTAAAGAAAGTCTTTGAAGGGCCCTAAAATTGATCCCCGGTCATTTGAGTAGAAGCTAACTTGTGTTAAGATCATCGATTCAAGAACTGAATATTTGTGCCAGTATTTAGTGAATATTCACGTTTATGTTTTAAACCATATCAGAATTCTGTTTCTGTCAGGGAGATGCTGCTTAAGCTTCACTGCTTAGGGAAATTGCATCTCAACAGATACTAGAGCTGTACTGCTCCCTAGAGGCCAAGCTTTGAGCTACAACAACTTCTCCACTACAGTATGTATAATGCCATCACAGCAAAAATATTCCTGAGGCTGTCGGCCCACTTATCTGCTGAAATTCCCCAAAGTCATTTAGTTTGTCCATATTCTATGTGATTATTCAGATTGAACTCAAGGACTGTTAACAAAACTTAAGATAATAAACTTTATTTATCTAAATTGTTTTTTTTTCTGCTTTGAACTTGTACATTACGGAAACCACATGAAAATGGTCACAAATGTATCAAGTGTCCAAATATTCATCTTAAAATCGGTTGATTCCTTTTTATCTGCCACAAACTATAATATGGTGTGACAACAGCAATATCTGGCAAACAGCTTCCGTCTTCACAATATACAAGATCGAATCTGCTCACACATCCAACTTGATGATAACAAGTCTGGCTTTTTGCTCACCTCGATTCTCTGTTACATTGGTCAGACTTGGCACGAACCAAACCAACCCAGTGTGAGGAGGCTGGACACACCTCACGTCAAACATGTGACCCGTGGGCCAAAACCAGCCCGACACAGAGTCCAATCCAGCCCACAGGAAGATTTTGCAAAGTTTAAGGATTACAGAGTACAGAGAAGATGCTGAGATATTAGTTTATTGATCTGTTGATCTGTTACTATGCCGGGACACTAGGGGGAGCCTGTGCCAATTGGGATTGGTTAGTTGGAGAGAGGAAGAGCAGTAGAGTGTGTGTATCTGATTGGATGTGGGAGGTTGATTAAACTGCATGTGGCCCCTGTACTAAAATGCATTTGACACCCCTGCTCTAAAGGAAGGCTTCGATCCAATAGTTGAACAGAATGAGTGGATGAAAGAAGCACCAACTCTAGTTATTTTGGACTCATTTTACCTGTGTGTGTGTGTGTGTGTGTGTGTGTGTGTGTATGTGTGTGTGTGCATGTATATGTCCGTGTCCAGAATCAAAGCTGCAGCAGTGACTCACCTCCTGCCATGGCCGTCTTCCCCTTAGAGGACACCGTCACTGATGTCGTCGCTACCACATATTTCTCTCCTGTCAGGAGAGAAAATGGACATAAGCCGATTAGAGAGATCTGATGAGAGCTGCATTGTTTGATGACTGAAGGCGAGTGGACAGTAAGACACAGACCTTTGTCGCTGACAGGGTAATAGATGAAGCTTCCGGGAGTGTTTTCCACAGCCAGGCGGTACCACAGAGGGAAGTGATCGATGGTGAACAGGTTGTCTTTATCAGTTGGAGTCAAGAACTTTCTGTTGAGGACAATTACATTTTGAGGGAAGTTTATCTTTAAAAACATATCACTGAAATATAGTGGATTGAAGGCTTCTCACTTCTCACTCACTCAGATTCCAGCTCTAGTCTAATGGATTGGGACTGTTGTTTAAGAGTTTAAATACGTGTGTTTGTCTGTTTGGTTCTGACCAGTTTAAACTTACTTTGCCACTCTGCTCTCCACCCCTGCATATCTCGTGATCCGCATCAGGCCCGATCGAGTGCCGAGGAAGGCCGTCTCTACCCCCGGCTCCACCCTGCAGAGTCCGAACAGAAGGAAAAGCATTTGTCACAGTGTTATTGGTTGCCAAGGCTTACAAATGCACACGGGGAGTCAAAGTCGAAGACTTGAAAGTATCTTCTACTGATGATCGCTCAGTTACCAGCATCAGACCATCGGGTCAAGGTTATTTTTTGCAGCAAAAGGGGACCTACCCTAAGCCTGACCTTGACAGCATGCACATTCCTGATTGCTAAGTTGTTTTTGTTTTTTTACAACCAATAAAAGACAGATGTGATCTCACCTGTCGTTGAGCATCAGGGCGTTCCAGTAGGCCTCCAGAGGAGCAGTGACCACAGCGTCAAACAACACCTGCTGCAGCAACAACTCATCGCCTACACAACAAACACACTATGAGTCACATACTGAAGGTCAGTAGACATGCTGGCCAGTGTATTTAAATTAAAAGGTACGGTGTGCAGGATTTAGAAGACAAATTCAAAGGAACGTTAAAAACTTTTGTATGGCATTATTATTTACAAGAAGAATTTTAGTATGAAACACTTACACTCGAGGTCGGGCTCCTTTCCCTGCAGGTAGCGGATGGCAACCTGAAGCTGGGTGTATTTTCTGTGATGGGGATCGATGTCTGTCTCACAGTAAGTCCTGTAAAAAAAAATGAAGAAAATATAAAAACAAACACAAAAACGAGCTTTGTCAAACCACGATAATCATGAGTGTGTGATGAGTAACTGATAACAGTTCAAATTGCTGAAATGTGTTGCATCGGTGATGTTTCAGATTTCAGACGTACCACTCAGCGGCGATGCTCAGGTCTGGGGAGGTGAGGTCATGTAGTCCTGCAGAGGATGGTAAAAGCAACACAGTTGTAGATTATGTAAAAAAAAAATTAAAAAAAGATGTTAAGCTGCAATTTCACAGTATCAACTGTCACTGTATCAATAAACAGAATCAATGATTGCACAGGACTGCAGGTGCTTTGTACAATTTCTCAACAATGCTTTACAGCCAAAACTCTAACTATTAATAATGAAAGGAAATGTTTCATGCAGGGCATCATGGGAAATCTGTACCTTCCTCCACAGACACGTTTCCTACAAAAATCAGCCTTCCGTGACCCTTTGTCAGCACCATGCCAAAACTGCAGAGACACAGAGAGAGGATGAGCATGATGATGATAATGATGATGTGCCCTCTAGTGGACAAATTGCAAAAACACTTTTTTTGTCAATGGAAAAACAAGTCTCATTACTATATCAGCTAAGCAAGAAAATGAGAATAAAGAACTATGCCTTTTTGATTTTTCTGTTCTAGACCAAGATGCACTCTGAGTGAGTAATTTGATACAAGGTTTAAATAAGAAAAGATCACATATAACTTATTTTAAAGAAGTGATTAACTCCTGCATAGGTCACATTTATATTTAAGCAGTATACTGAAGGACCCATCTGGTGCATATATACAGACTCATTATGAGGTAAATAAATATTACTTTTATTCTCATTAGAATGAAAACATAATCATGAATTCCAGCTCATAAATCTGCTACATTCTACACATTGCCCATTTAAATGTCAGATGACATGATGATCGCTCAGTCATCATGTCATCATGTGAAGACACACTCCGTCCGTGTTCATTTTTGGATGATTTACCTGAAAGGTGTTTCATCAATGTTTGTGTAGAAGTAATCATTGACGAGGAACAGAGGTCTTTTCTGAGGAGGAGACAAACAACATTAACATCACTGGCATTGTTTATTTCATTATCTATTTAACACATCAACTAAAACAACTTTAAACAAACTGTCTGAGAAATGAGGACCAGTCAGATCATTTTAAAACGTGTTGTGTTCAAGCATCCTGCAACTAAAACCCAGTGTAATTCAAACACACAAAGAAATCAATATCATATAATCATGTAGAAATGATGGCTTCCTCACCCCTTTGTCCACAGAAGCTCTGAAGCTGAGACTCAAGCTGCCGGTCTGTCCCTTCACCATGGCTGTTCTCAGCTGAGAACAGCAGAGAGGACAAATCAGATTCTTGCTCTCCACAGGTTGGTTTGTGTGTGTGTGTGTGTGTGTGTGTATATACCATCTCATCGTTATCCTCCCACTCCACCTCAGACAAATCCACACTGTTGTAGTTTGGCTTTGGCTTCAGCTTCTTTCCGTCTTTATACTGTGAGACAAAGTGAGATACTGTAGAACTTTCTCCTTATAAACACTTCATCGCTTTCCCCCCTTTAATGTTCCCTCCAGGACGTCTGCAACAGTGCAACACTGTAAATGCTGTGAATCACAGATGCTGCTGCTGCTGCTGCTGCTGCTGCTGCTGCTGCAGGGCTCTGACCCCTGCAGACACTTTAAGCTGCAAACTCAAATGCAGAACTCACCAGAGGTCGAAGGTCAGGGTGAGCTAAGATGTAGCCGTTGTTGGTGACGAGGAAGGCGTAGCCGTGTGCTCCCAGCTGAGGCAGAGACATGATGAGATATGTTATCATCAGACCTGACCTCCAGCATTGAAACTTCATGAAAAAATAAAAAATAATAATCTGATAATCCACGGCTTTAAAATGTCTTCAACTCTGACAACGGAGCAGGTCTGAGCTCACCATGTATCTGGGTGCCAGCTTCATCACCTCCATCAGCGGGATGTCTGTGCCGACTACACCCAGCAGGATCCCGTGGGACAGCTGGAGAGACAGGACGCATGGTTGTAAATAATGCGTTTCATGTGAAACGTATGAAAGTTCGTGATATCTGAAGTAGATGTGATCCGCACTTGAGACACTTGAGTTTCAACGTCTCACATTTGCAGTAACAGTCACTGAGACACATGAGTGGTGTCCCTCACTATGAGACACTGACCGTTTCCTTCTTCTTGCTGAACACTGGCATGGCCACAGAGGTCATCAGCAGGAGACTCTGAGCCTTGGTCGTGAAGAGCTGAGGTAGAAAAATATTCAATACACAGTATTATTATCAAATGACAATGAATAAACCCATGAATCATGCGTCAAAGAAATGATCCATAAAATGAAAACATCACACGAGTGGCATACAGACGTGAAACGCTGGCACGCACAGACATTGGTGCAACTGTGACGGGACGATGGTGATGGATTATATTACAATGTGATGTTATGGTTGTACGCGTATGAGGCTTCTGTTGTTTTTACTTTTTGTTTTTAATCATTCAGATCACAGAATATGGGCTCATTTTGAAGTTGCCTGGTGCTGTTCTGTGTTGAAACTCCAGATGGCGATATAGGACTGCAGCAGCTCGTAGTGACACTGCTACAGTCACTAAAAAAAATCCTGTGCTCCTGCCACTTTGAAACTCACTCACGATTTGTTTGGCTTTTTAAAGCTGTCACTGTGAACACGGGAGAGGATTAGTGATTTATGGGTGTTGATGTCATGCAGCAGGAGAAACACTGAGGTAAATATTAATTTTATATCTGACTGAACAAGGTATGTCATGAAATATCCCCTCTGCCCATGTGCAAAAAAAGATTGTGATGGAGTGTTTGGAGTCGAACAGGTCCAGAAATATCTTGATCTAAATGTTAACACACTCAGAAACTTCAGCCCAATAAATAACATAAGTCTACAACTTGTATTTTCTACATCTTATTACCTCCTTAGTGCTGGGAAGCTGCCGGAGTGATGGAATGGAAGGCCCAGAGGATCATGGGAGAATGAGGGGAAACAGACACACAGATGAAAGTGAAGTAATGATGATGATGATGATGTTGATGATGATGATGATGAAGGACATGACGGAATACAGGAGCAGCTCATTGTGAAACTGGCTCAAAAATGACGTGACAGTATCTCTCTGATTGGAACTCACCACAGTGTCCATGTAGGCCTCTGTCCAGATGATGTCATGGTCATGGTTGATGACCATTGGTCGGCTGAGCACGTGCAGGTACTCCATGACATTCTCCTGCACGTCTGCCAGTGTGGAGACGTGGGTGTAGTAACCTGAGAAAACGCACCACACAAAGACACTGGTGAATACATGTACACACTCACACACACACACACACACACAGACACACACACACACTCAAACACACACACACACAACAGACTGCTGACCTTTGTTGTTGCAGGCGATCCACTTGGTGTTCTGAGCAAAAGTCATCTCCCTGCCGATCAGGTAAGTGAAGACTCGCACCTGAACAGAGAGACACACGTGGTTACGCTCTGCTGTGTGTCAGTCTGTGTGAGAAGACCCAGTTATAACTTCTTATTAAAAAAAAAAATGAAATGATGTTTGCTTTGTCCAACATGGTGGTGCAACATGGTGGCCCCCTATAGAGGGGGCCTCATTCTAGGATAATGAAAATATTCATTGAACCGAGTGCTCACCCTGCGTTCAGGCCAGTTAAACTCCTCAAAGACAGATTCAAAGTCCTCCATTGCTCCGTCCGTGATCAGCATGATGGCCTGGTTACACATGCTGCCCTGGCCGTTCACTCGTGCCTGCACGCAAATACACATGTATTCGCAGATCTTGATATGTAAATGAAGGACTGTACCCTCCCTCTGCTGGATGTAAGGCTAAAATGACACTTATTACACTGCAAACTCCTCATCGTCATTTACTCTTCAATGTGGTTTTGATGTGGAGGGCACAAACCTCATTGAGGATTTTAAAGGCTTCCTTCATGGCATTCTTGATCTTTGCTTCTCCTTTAACATGCAGTTCCTCCACCAGCAGCTTGAAGTGCTGGAACACACAAACACACACACACACACACACAAAGAAGGAGAGAGAGTATGGAAAATGTTCCGCTGGTCGTCATTATTATTATCGTCATCATCATCATCATCATCATCATCATCTCTTAGAGTTTCTAAGAGACTCGTAGTGTAAATTTCAATAGTATAAACAGTTTGTTATCTCCACACAATGATTCATACACTACACATGTAACACCAAACATAGCTGGTCGCACAACAACACCCCCCAACCCAGTGGACCTCTGACAAAATGTGATTCAATACAAAAAATGTAAACAGTCCCTTAAAAACAAGAAGAAGAAATAGTCACAACACTGAAGAGCTGAAAGTGAAGCAGACAGAGGTACTGCAATAACTCACACACACACACACACACACACACACACACAAAGCAGGTGGCATCAGGGCTTTCTGATGTCACTTCAAGAAGGAGGCTAAGAGGTTGATGTGGGTGAGGGTGAGTGTGTGTGTGTGTGTGTATGTGTGTGTGTCTGTGCATGCGTGTGCGTGTGTGTGTTTGTGTGTTTGTGTAATGGCTGCTAAGATGCCTTCTCAGCTCTTTAAGCCTCCATGAAGCAGATAATAGTCTTACCTCTCTGTTATCCAAGTCAGCCTGGACCAGAGTTCCCCTGAAGCATGGCTCCACGTAACGGACATAGTCAGTATACTGCAGACAGTAACACACACACACACACACACACACACACACACACACACACCCCTACATCACATTTTA
>JAFBJT010110399.1:118366-128777 GCA_016785325.1 Chascanopsetta lugubris
TGCTTCTTTCAAAAAACATGATGATGGACGGATGAATGGGTGAATGGATGAATGAACACTTCTTGAGTGTCAAGGCTACTATATGTACTTGCGTGGTTGAAATGTCGAGGTGACATGATGGGTATTCAGCTGCAACATTGAGGTTCACCCCTAACTGTCTCATAATGCTACACACTGGACCTTTATCATTGAGCATTCATGTCACTGGATGTTAGTCCCTCACTACGCACTTTGTTATTGTCTTATCTTTTAGGACAGTGGGTGCAGGGCGTGAAACAGGAAACAGCCTCTGAGACTAATATTCTCTCTTTCTTTGAGCTCTGATTTTGGTCTCCTCCACCTCCTGAGGACAATATCAGCATCAGAAGAAGCTGGTGTGTTCACATGCGTCATTCGTTTTACCATATTCATTCTGCTGGTGGTATCTAACAGTGGCTTTTGCAGCCTTTTGACTGAAAACACCTTTTATAACACTAAGAGTGAACCATCAAGGTGATATCAGGATTTGGAAAGAGCTAAAATCCTGTTGATTCAGCTAATAACCCCCCCACCCCCACCCAACACATTTTTCATGTTGTTTCCACGTGGCTGTAGAAATCTTCCTCTTCCTCACCTTCACCGATTTCATTTTGCTTCCCAACATTCGTTCGATTTCGTCTGAATAGTCCTTCACCAGGTCGATTCCCTCCAGCTCCACAATCTTGATGATGGACTCCACATCTTTCAGTTTCTGTCGGTGAACAAAAACATTTCAGACATTTGAAATTGGCTTCAAAGATACGAGAGATAATAACTGTGTGCAAGCACATTGTGGCTCCAGGGCTGTACAGAGGAACTTTTCAAACTCATATAGAAAATAAAATGTTGTTATTGTCTCATTAAAAAAGAAAAAAATGCATAAAAAGGTATAACAAACAAATGAAGACCACGTCCGTAATCAATGTTTATAGTGAGAATCTTGTTTTCGTTAGATAATTCAGACGGTGAGTCTCAGATTAAAGGGCTTTTTACATTCAAGGTAATCGGGTCACTTTCTTTGGATCAAGAAGCTCCATGTGGATCAGCCAGCTGAGCGCGACGAGGAACAGCCCAGACTGGTTATCTACACTCTGAATCACTCAATTAAGTCAGTCACTAATTCGCAGTAGTCCGAGCACTTGGGTGAACAGAGGAGCCAAACAACTGTATCACCTCAGTGTTTCCTGCCTTGGATCCTGCAGAGGCTCTGGGAGTAACTTTGTTTATCGATTCGGACTATTAAATATTATACTTGAGACTGGTTCATGACATTTAGAGTTTTGAACAATAGGATTTTAAAATATGTTATTGTTATCTGTTTTCTACCCATGCGCCATATCACTCCAAACGAGAGAAAACGTACATGTGAACAACCGTGAGGGACTGATGGACAAAGCAATGACACAATCACATGACATGTCAAGATGGGTTTAGCTTCTTTACAGGCTTCCCTCTGGGATGTGTGTTTTTAGCACAAGAGGTGGTGTGTGTGTGTGTGTGTGTGTGTGTGTGTGTGTGTGTGTGTGTGTGTGTGTGTGTGTGTGTGCGTGCGTGCACTGCAGGCAGCTTCTGATAAAAATCTAAATCTGACAGATAAATGGATGAATGTCTAAAATCAGAACAGGCTACAAATCCTGACGATGGTAAAGAGGGCTCGGTCCTCAATCTGGGCATTACTATGATCTCTGTATATTTGTGTGTGTGTGTGTGTGTGTGTGTGTGTGTGTGTGTGTGTGTGTGTGCAAAAGCGTGCAGTTATTCCTTTGTCTGTTTACATTATACTTCCCCAAGTCATCAGCCAATATTGAAATACTAAAACTTTGAAATCACAAGTAAATGGTGTTTGTGTACAGATCTATACACACTGTGTGTGTGTGTGTGTGTGTGTGTGTGTGTGTGTGTCAGTGTGTTCGCGCAAACAGACAGAGGCAGTTGCACAAAGCAGTTTTTTTCTGTTCAGAAATCAGACGCATGGAGGAAGACGTATAGCGAGAGTGTCAAACATAGGACCCGCGGGCCAGAACCGGCCCACCAGAGGGTCCAATCTGGTTTGAACTCAACATCTACCCCAATAAAGGCTATCCTATCTTCATGTTTTGTTCTTGTGTACATGTAAAATATACCAATATTAAAATTATGTTTGGTGTTTGTCCCCCCCCCCCCCCAAACAAATTCATTTTATTCCAACTGATTATTATGGTAATTCATTCAGAATTTCACCTTCACTATCAGAATCTCACAAATGAGTCCCACAGAGTTCGGGTTAGGCTAACTAGCAACTAGCATCCAAGGATCAGAGTTAGCATGTTGGGCCATACCGGTGTTTGGAGAGGTCACTGTGAACTGCACACACTGGCCACCAAACCAAACCTGACCAGAACAAAAGCTTTAAAGAGCCAAATAAAACCCAACAGCACTGCAAGGAGCCACTCAACTCAAGGAACCTCACACAACAACAGCGGTGTACAGGTTAGTGAAATAGTACATTTGCTTGCTCCAACAGTTGTCATGAGTTACCTTGTTGAGTCACCCGGCAGTCTTTGTTTTACACCATTACTTTGTACTCCACCGTGTTTACTCAAAGCAACTCTTGTTGTGTCCATGAGAACAGAGCCATGTTGTGACTTCACCTGTTTATATACAGCTTTAAAGCCTTTTAGTTCTCTGGACTCAGCCATGACGATCCTGTCAGCAGCGTTAGCATTAGCTTAGCTGAGGTCCAGCTGTGCTGCGTTTACGTCTATGTTTGCTACCTTCAGGGACAGTGGGAGATTTCTGTATTATCACAGAATGTTTATTATTATCTTAAGTGCTGGAATTTGAGTATATCATATTCTACGCCATTTGAATGCATCACAACATTTTCATACAACATCTAAAAAAAAAAGAAAAGTGCACACTATTAAAAACAATTTTCAGGATAGACTCTATTGTACATTTTCAGAAAATGGAAAATGTCACTAACTCTACATCAACATCCTTGTAGCATGAAAAGAAAATGAAAGCTGCTTCGGATTTGATTTACCTTCTGCAGCAGCAGGGAGCCGGAGTGTTTGATGGTCATGTCCCGGAGTTCAATAGAGATGGTGGACGCCCACTGTTGCACCCTGAAAGACAGAAACAGTCACCAGTGTCAAAACAGTGTTAAAACTGCTTCAGGAATATAAACATTGTCCAATCAGAGGTCTCAGATAGGTTATCGATAGTTCCTGTGTTGTGAATTGAACCAAAACTCTAACTCAATAACAATGTCACCATGGTTACCACCCTAACTTCTTACCCAGTAATCTGGGTCACAGTGCCAGTGCACATAGGGTCAATTGGGGTGTCAGTGTCAGTAACGTTGCAGCAGGGTCTATGTAGGACTCGAAGCAATGACCTTTGCCACCAAAGGCCACTGCTCTGACCACTGAGCCACTGCCACCCCTTCCCATCCTGTTTTGAACTGTCATTGAGACTCTTGCATGCACGGTGTTGAACGTGACAGGTATCAGTAGTGTTGGGTTTGTCGCCGCGACTGAAGCTGTCTGTTACCGCGGCGACACTCTGCAGGGGCTGACGAGTTACGGCAGAAAAAAGGCTGTTAAATATGAGAGATTTAGATAATCTGTTCTTCATCTGGGTCACAGCAGAGAGCTGCAGGTGTTTGCCTGGCACAAACTCTCAATAACACAATGACACAACACAGTGCAACACAACGCAGACAGTGTCATGGGCGACAGGGAGGAGAAAGGCGGAGCTTAGGACAATTAAGGGGAACACATCTTGTGAAAGGTGAAATAAATAATCAATATTGCGCAGCTTTGATCATTTTCTATTCAAACACAGAAACTGTGGAACGATTAAAAGCAGTCGTTTTCGCAGTTTTGAACAGCATGTGTCTGCTGTAGCTGGTGCAGGTGGATCTGATTCAGAGTGTAGCCTCATGGATACCAGATGAATCTGAGATGGTTAATTTAATTCAGTTTGATTTAATTTAATTTAATTTAATTTAATTTAATTTAATTTAATTTAATTTAATTTAATTTAATTCAATTTAATTTTCATGATTTTTTGGGGGGCCTATTTTGGGCAGTAGTCATTACAGTGGTTGGATAAAGAGATGGACGACAGTGTCTCCGTCAGTACAGGCCCAGGAGGGGAATCGAGTTATCGAGTTTCAGCTTCTCCACAACAATAGGTGGCGATGTGCCACTATTTACCTTGTCTGTGTTGGACTCACGATTCCACTCACTGATTGCATTGGTGCAGCAATGAGAAATGTGATTTAACGGGAGTGTCGCCACACCGACATGTTTGCATGTATCATAAAAGAAGAAGTTACTGTCTTCATACCGTGCACCAGTATAAACACAATAATTCCTGTCAAGCTAGACTCAAAGATCAGAGGTGCATTAAATGTACCTGCAGTTTATTTTTCCATCTGTCACTGATTCACCCCCCGCCGGCCCATCAGATAATCATCAGTACTGAAGCTGCTGTCAAACAGATTAAAGATAAAACACAGAGATCGACGGGACACAGCCGTCATATGACACTGGAGGGTCACAAAAAGAGGGTCAAACAATCAATCGTGCACGTAATGATGTGCAGAGACATGAAGGAAAAAGAAAAAAAACAACACAAATAATCTGTCGGAGTCATAGTTTGGCTGAGTGACAGAGAAATCCATCATGTGGTATTTTTCCCACAGTTGTGAATTCCCGACTCACTTTTACATGAACCCGAGTCAAGGCCGTGTGTCTTCATGCCGAGGATTACTCAGCGGTACAGGGCATGGCAGCCTCTCGGGGGCTTTAGGTGTCTCTGACTGTGCCAGCTTCTGCAGTTGGTTGCCTGGGTAAATGCCGAATGTGGGTCAGAGTGAAAAGGTGACCTGGACTCACGGTGTGTGGCCCGGAGCCAGGGCGCCATGACGGCCCTGCAGATGGTGATGGACGAGGGGGATGGTGTCATGCAGGAGGCTGCAGTGATCGTGTTAATAAAGCTGATTGAATTTTTTTTTCAAATACACAGGCGCTGTCTACTTATACTTATACTTATATATACTTATATAAGTATATACTTATATATACTTATATATATATATATATATATATATATACATATATATATATATAAGTATCAATTTCATGTATGTGTCATTAGTTCTATTTATGTTCCTATTTACATCAACTATTTTTCTATATATACAGTATACATCCTGACCCTTGGACAATCGACCTAAATGGTCATTTGAATTGGATATGAGCCCCAGCATCAAGCATGATGGTTTTTTATATATTTTTTTCCTTTAATCTGTGCAGATATGAGAACGGAAAACAGCTGCAACTCTCACTGAGCGACTACATCTGAGTTGTGGACCACGACAGAGGAAAAATAGTTTTCTGTGAGTCCGGTGGGAGATCCATTGCCCCGTGGACACAAACACGTCCCCCTGAGATTCCCCTCAAAACCAAGTGCACTCTGGGAATCTGTCGTCTCCAGCTGAGTTTATCCAGAACAAAGTTTCTGTGCTTCATATTCTATCTACCAATCACGGCACTCAGACAGCTTTTAAGTGGCCCACAACTTCTTTCCATAGAACGTGTTCTGTTTGGCCCACAAGAAGGGCTGAACTGTTCATTGCATTTGCAATCATATCGCTGATTCTACGTGTTTGTTTTAAAGGTGCAGTGTGTAAGATTTCATTTTTGTCACTTCTATTGGTAGAACAAAAGCATCAAATCAACAAAACACTAACATTTGCATAATCACCCAAATGTATAATCCCCCCCCCTTACCTTTAAATGAGCGCATTAATGTATATTTACATGAGGAGCGGGTCCTCTCATATGGGGGCTGACATGTTTTTACAGTAGCCCGGAGTGGACATACAAATCATATTTTGAGTTTTAATGATAACTGAAGTCAACCACAAGTTCTCCTGCATGATCAGAAGGGTGAGGGTGAAGTGGTGGATACAACGTGCAACTTCAGCACTAGATATCACCAAATCTTACACACTGCACCTTTAAGATGATTTACTGTTTTAGAATTGTTCGGCATAAATGAATGAGAATAAATCCATACAAGTCCACGCTGTTAGTCCAAATCCAAGAGTGGAACTGTAATTGAGGAAGGGGGCACTTACGTCTCCGGTGGGATCTTCATCTGAGCCTGAGCTGTAATCCACAGGCAGAAAAACCCCAGGATCCTCAGGAGCTTCCTGCCGTCCATCCTGCTTCCAAACCTGGAGATCAAGCAGCTCCTCACAGCTTGGACTCTGAAAGTTCTGGAGACAGTGTCTCAAACTGGGATCAGCTCTGAAAGGTCCACGGGCTCATAAAGGGTTGGCAGGAAGAGGCTTCCTCATGTCAAGAGAACGGTGGTCACAGACAGGGCTCCAACACCCAGAGTCTTCCCTGTCAGGTCTGGATGAAGCTTTTCTGCAGCAGGCATCTTCTCATCGTCTCCAGGGAAACCTCCAGAGGACTGATGCACCGAAGTTTTCCAGGAGCAACCAACGCGATGGACGAGACTCCTGCAAATCAACACCTGGTTCTTCTCAGAGGCTGCAGATAAAACGTGGGAGTTGTCCCCTGCACCTGCTCCACGTTCCTTGAGGTTCCTCCTGGTTCCTCCTGGTTCTCCTCATGAGACCTGGACCAGCAATAAGTGGGTTAGTGTCCCCAGCTCGCAGACATGCAGGATGATACCAAGCCCCCGGCAGCCTGCAGTAGATTTTGCAGCCACTCGTCTCCACTGTCACCCAATTTGCAACATAATCCACTTGGATTAAAACATCTCTCCCCCATGGAGAGAGAGAGGGAGAGAGAGAGAGAGAGAGAGAGAGAGAGAGAGAGAGAGAGAGAGAGAGAGAGAGAGAAGTGTTGGGGCAGGGGATTGGATGAGAGCTCTGTTCTATCTAAGAGGATTAGAGTGATTTCTGGAGACAGACTCTTGTGTGACCAATCAGAGCAGCCGGAAGAGGAAAACAGGTTCAGTTTGGCAGAGAGAGAGAGAGAGAGAGAGAGAGAGAGAGAGAGAGAGAGAGATGATGATGCCCCAAAATACACACACACACACACACACACACACACACACACACACACACACACCCATCAGCAGACACATAACAATCTACGACTTGCCCAGCCAGTGTTTTATTCCCATAACCTAAACCAAACTTTAAAGGTACAGTGTGTAGGATTAAGAGACACCCAGTGGTGGAGTTGCATGTTGCAGTTTAATACCCCCACCTCACCTTTACCATTTAAAACATATAGGGATACTTCTGGTGCAGGCTTCAGTTATCACTGAAACACAAGGTGATCCGTGTGCACTTTCTGGGCCACCGTAAAAAAATTTAAAAAATCAAATCAAAATGCATTCAATCAAATATCTTTAAATCTCAACCCTCACACCAGAGTCAACACTTTCCCAGCATACATTATTTGTAGCGGGATGCTCTTCTGTCTTTGTATAAAGAGACTCAAGCCATCAGGTGTTCAGATTCACATATCAATCACTCTGGACTTTTACATGTCATTAATTATTGATGAGTCACCAGAATAACCAGAGTGATCAATATAGGTCCTTTGCTGTGGTGGCACAATGTGAACTTATCCGCAATGCACTTAACATGGAGACCATTACTATTTAAACAGAGTCAATCAACACTGAGCCAAAGTAAAATCCATCAAAATAACAATTTAAAGGTATAGTACACAAGTTTGTGCAGACTTGATTAGAGCAACAGTAACACAAATATATTAACATGTAAACAGGTGAATGAATGAAAACAGAAAGGTAGAGCAGCATGGTCAGGTGATGCAATGCAGCCGGCTCTACACTTGCAGCTGGTAAGTGCTCAATAAACTGCTGGTCTGCGTGGTTAACTTTTGTAGACGATGGATGACCTGCAAAATAAGGACAGGGCAGCAGAGCACAAGGCCTTGGGCCGTGACAGCCAATCAAAGTATGCCACTTGTACTCCTCTGCCCAGCAACACCAGTCCAATTTGTGCAAATGCTGCAGGCTACTCTATAACTGAAACACTACTTTTGTTGTAGAGGAAAATCCTGCATACTGTGCCTTTAAGACTGAACCTTCGAATAGAAGGGACATATGTGTGTATGGGGTAAAAACAAATAAGAACAGAGGAAGATCATAAGAATGGCATTTAGGTGGTCTTAACCTAAATGTCACTGCTTTCTCTCATCAGCCCATACTGAGGAATAATGATTCAAATGCTCCCTCTAGTGGTCAGATGGTAAACACACAACTGTCCAACGTGCATATCATTCCTCTTCAAATGTATGTTACATGAAACAGTGTACAGTTTAGAATAAGACAATTATAACACCTGCCGCATACACGCAAAGCCCCTAATGATAAATGCTATTTATATATTTTTTTCCCAAAATGATCATAACAGTGTTTAGTGGTGATTCATATCCAGTGGCATGTTGTTCAGCCTCACAGCAGCAGCATGATACTGGACATTTATCCCCCTCTCTGCTGTTTGCTCTCTGTGGACACAGCGTGACACAATGTTTGGTGATCAAAGAATCATTTTGATTGGACAGATTCAAAATGCTCATCAAGAGGTGGACATCAAAATCCAATGATTTGAATGTCACTGACAACATGTTGGATAACAGTGGAGACAACTTCTGCAGAGTGTCGCAGCACTTATCTACCACACGGGGGCAGAGTAAGGCAAAACCTAATGAGAACATCGGAAGCTGAATTGACCAACCGGAAGTGCTGATGTTGGCTGTAGCGAACAGAGAGCAGGAAGATGGAAAAATGAGTTTTCTAATTGTATCTTGTCTCAACAACAACAGTAACAATAAAAACAATAATAATAACATTTGTGATCATCATTATTATTTTCATTATTATTATTATTAGTAGTAGTAGTGGTTGTTGTATCATTCTAAAACTATATGCGTGCTGAAAGTCTTAACAAGGTTCACGAAAAGTTTTTGTTTATTTGTCTTTGTTTAATTGTTAAAAAAAAAAAAGTATGATATGAACTGTTTTATCAGTTCAAATCGACGTGAAGCTAGTGAGGACTTTTATTATGGAAAGCCAGTAACCGGAAGTGGAGGCCTGGCCCTGTGTTATGACTTGACTGGGTTGGTTCGCACCGGGCGGATATAATATGTGGATCAGATCACTGAGAGCTGACAGAGAGAGAGGCGCTGACAGTAACGTGTGAACCGACCCGGGAGGTCGCTCAGTGACTTCCACTGCCGACAGAGTGTGGATTAAACCCGGGGGAGCTGTGTGGAGGACCGCGGTGTTTTGTTTTGTTTTTGTATGGGATGGACTTTGAGTAAGTACCTGACAACCACAACTTTGCTCTCAGCGTGGGAGACAGATGCGGAGTGTTATTTTTCTAAAGGCTCTCATGTGTCAGTCAGTGTGCGGGGACTTGGGGACGTTGTGGTTCCTTATTGTTTGTTTGTGTTGCTGCTCTGAAGTGAAGTGTTTAGAAAGTGTGTCACTGCTGCTGGTGACTTCATTCTTGGCTGTAATTAAATATTATGCGGAGGCTGCAACAGGTGATGAGGTCAGGCCCTAGAAAACCAAGACACGGAGTTTACTAAAATAGTTTTTAAATTCTGCTTAATGTTTGATTGAGTATCGTAAACAACCAAACGACCAACAAATGTTTAGCTTTGTCTGTAAATGTATGTATGAATGTATGTACTGTATATATGTATATGGCAGCTCCCATATAAACAGTATAGCACCCTTTATAAAAAAAAAAATAAATAAATAAATTGTTATATCCATCCGCCAACAACATATAGATAGGCAAACATGACTCAGCTGCTGAAGGTGGACAGAAGAATTATATTATATTCATCCTAAGGGTATTTGGTGTTAGGGCAGGTAAGATATACAGACATGCACTGACAGTGATTCAATTCAATTGTTGTTAAATGAGTTTAAAAAATATTTAAAGATATTATTTGCTAAATTCAAGAAAATTCTGCGTCAGATCATCTCGTACTGTCAATTTTCTTTATAACCTTAAAGAGCAAGAAACCAGAGCTGAAAAGTTAGGTGTTATTGTGACAACAAGTCTGAGAAAGTAAACAATTAACTATAAATGTAGATTAAACAAACATCTGTTAGATGTACACATGTATACATACGTACAATTAATATATAATCCTCAAAGGCACTAACCAGCCGTCATCTGTTTAATAAGATGAATGAATTTTTACACCTCTGCTCAGGTGTAAAATGAGAAGAGCTGCTAATGATCTGATTCTATCATGGACACAAGTGTCAGTCTCTACCAGGCAAACTGGAGAAGACCTGAAGTGGACATTCAGTTTTATAGAGGCTTCCAGCTCAGTTCTATACGTGTGTTGCCCCCCCCCCCCCCCCC
>JAFBJT010110400.1:0-10471 GCA_016785325.1 Chascanopsetta lugubris
TTTGTCAATCAATGTGTTTGTCTTAGATGGATAATCAATAAGTTGATGCACAAACCTCCTCTTCTTCTGCAGATTCACTCCTGTGACACAAGAGAACAACAACATGTAGAAAACAATGCTCAGAGCATCATTGAGGAGGAGATGGGAAAGGTAAAATATCAAATTAACTAAAGGTCCATACACTGAATTTCACCCCTCAGGCAAAAGTAAATCAATTATCCATTAATATGATATAATATAATGTAATGTAATGTAATATATAATATAATATAATATAATATAACATAATATAACATAATATAATATAATATAATATAATATAAACCATACAAATAAAATAAAATATATCAGAAAATAAAAAATCTATAAATCACAAGCTTTGTGTTTCTTGCTTTAATTGAGTTTAAAAATCATTAAATGAAGTCAAATAACAGTAAATGTTTGTTTATGTTATTTAAGATAGTAACCTCACCCTCACTTCCCTGTTCGTCCACAGGGGGCGGTGCTCATCTCGACCCAACTCATCAACTTTGCTCGAGCGCAAAGTCTCGCGGGATCTGCCTACGTCACGGGATAATGGCTGCAGATCGCGGATATTAGAAGGTACTTTTCTGTTTTATTTACTTTGCTTTGGATTAAATTCATGATCTAATTTCATTATTTCAGCTCCGCTTGTTTCGCGCGTCTTTTGCTCGCGGTTCAAATAAACGTTTCCTCTGATTTGTACCAACTTACGCTGACACCGCCGGTACGAAGCGACGAACCTTCGAAATAAGAGCACACGGTATTCCGCGCTTTTCACCCCAACGGAAACGGCTAGCTTCGGCCCCACTGGCCGTGTCATGTCGGTCATCTCTGGCCGGCTGTAACAGTCTCTGGGTCGGCCGGTACCGTCCACGCGGTGTCGGTGAAGCTCCCCGGAGCCTCCAGCGTCCCGCAGGAGTCCGTTAGAACCGAATGTACGTGCGGTGTTAGCATTAGCATTAGCCGAGCGGGGCCTGTTCAGGAAGCAGGCGGGAGCTTTTATTTTCCAAAACTGCTGCTCGGTTTGTTTACACTGCTCCTCCACATCAGCCTGTATATGAGCCGATAAAGGTTTATTTAGCGGCTTATTGACACATTTACACGTTATTAGCGCCCGTGTTTTACGGTTTCCACTCACTCTGTTTGATTCCTCACAGAAACACGCGTGAAGTTAAAGAGCTGACAACTTCTCACATCACTGACACCAGCGACAGTAAGTTCGTGTTTCTGATCATCCAAGTTATCGTTTGTCATTTACCTCTGAAGGTGAAGTTTCTATTTGAATTTAATTGACATTTAATTATTTAAACACAATAATCACAGCATTACGTTTTAATGACTTCTATTTACCATAACTTCCTATTAACAAAGTCATGTTTTTACTATTTTTTAAATGAAATATTTGTACACATCCTTTTTATATTTTCTGTTATTTTAACAGACAAATGGACTTTGTAAAGAATAACTGAATATAGAATAAACACATTTACTGCAGAAAGTAGATTAATATTAAAATCATTTTCCGGCTCTGATCCATGTTATTACAGATAATGAGGCAGATTTCCATTATTTAGAAACAATCATCGTTCAAACTTCATCACAGAACTGTTTTGATTCAATACCTCAAATATTGGTGGATATGAAATGAATAAGAGGTTTAAAACTCATCTATGTGGTGAATAAAGAGGCTGATGGTTCAGTTTCAACCAGACCCCTCACTGTCGGCCATGTTTGTTGTTTACCTTTGGCTCCATGATCCCGGCTCACTTTACCTGAAGCTCTTTAAAGCTGTGACGCACCTGCAGTCTGTGGTTTGATTCAGAGGAACCTGTTTTCACGTGGACATTAATGCTCAGGTCCTCCGTTGCTCAGCGGCAGCCATGTCCAACTCCACCAATCACGGGAAGCTGCTGCTGCAGCGTCTGCACCAGCAGCGGGAGATGGACTTCCTGTGCGACATCACCATCATGGTGAGAGACGTGGAGTTCAGAGCTCACCGCAACATCCTGGCTGCGTTCAGCAAGTACTTCTCCTCTCGGGCCGAGAAAGATCAAGAGGTCACGACCTTGGACCCGGACAAAGTCAGCCGCTACGCTCTGGAGAAGCTGCTGGAGTTTATCTACACCGGGCAGATGAACCTCAGCAGGTAGACGGGCTTCTAATCTCGCCGGTCGTCCTGTTGTCAAAGAGATTTCTGACCGAATGGTTTCTTTGCGGTTTCAGCACCAGACAGGCGGCGGTGCGTCGCGCGGCGGTGTTCCTGGGAATGACGGAGGCCACAAAGTACCTGGACGAAACCGTCCACGGGTCCGAGGCCGGAGAAACGTCCCAGTCAGAGGAGGCCGAGAAAGAAGCAGGTCTCACTCCTCCCAGTCCCGGCTCCCCGCGGAGCCCCAGCTCCCCGCTCCCCCTGTCCATCGCCTCCCTCTCGGGGGAGTGGGGGGAGGAGGGGAGGTATGAGGGGGAGCAGGACGAGGAGGCCACAGATTTCAACCAGGAGGAGGGAGACGATGAGTACAACCCCACCGCGCCCCGGAGTGTTGGGCGGGGGCAGGGCAGGAAGAGAGGGCGGCCAAAGAGTGTCGGCGGGGGTCAGACTCCGGCCGGCAGCTCGGCAGAGGAAACCACCACGACCCAGAGCTACAGGGGGAGGGGGAGGGGGCGGGGCAGGGGCAGGGGGAGGGGCAGGGGCAGAGGAAGGGGAGTGACTAAGAGAGAAGACGACCCGTTTTGTGAAGATTCTGACTCGAGTTTGAAAGACTTTGGAGACATGTCCGCAGACTGGAGCCCCTCACTGGGGGACGACAGCCTGCTGAAGAAGCCCCGCCTGAGCAGCGGCGGGGGGCGGAGAGGGCGGGGCCGCGGGAGGGGGCGGGGCCGGGGGCGGGGCAGGGGCTGGAGCAGGAAGAAGGCCGATGAGGAGGAGGAGGAGGAGGAGGAGAGCGGCTCCCAGGAAGGTGCGGATGGGGAGGAAGAAGGTGGTGGTGAGGAAGAGGAGGGGGAGGAGGGCGAGGTCGGAGAGCGGGACCCCTCGGACCTGGACCCCTCGGACCTGGACGCCTCGCTGTCGTGCGCCGACTGCGAGAAGATGTTCAAAGACGTGAGCAGCCTGCGGCGCCACGAGAAGATCCACAAAGGACCCAAACCCTTCGTCTGCATCTTCTGCTCCAAGACCTTCAGACAAGCCACGCAGCTGAAAACACACCTGCGCATACACACAGGTGAGCCGGCTGCACTCGTGCTCCGCCTCCTGACTTTGGACCCGCAGGCGTTTGTGACGCCGCCCTCTTGTTTGTCGACAGGTGAGAAACCGTTCTGTTGCCCCGACTGCGAGAAGTGCTTTGCTCAGAAGTGCCAGCTGGTGGCGCACCGCCGCATGCACCACGGCGAGGAGAAGCCCTTCACCTGCGAGCGCTGCGGCTTCAAGTTTGCCACTTCGTCCAATTACAAGATTCACATCAGGTACCAGAGCTGCTGCAAGTGTCAGGGCGCTCGACTCAGGGCTCCTGGATGTTGTTGTTTGTTACAGCTCTGCGTGTGTGTGTGTGTGTGTGTGTGTGTGTGTGTGTGTGTGTTTGTCCACAGGCTGCACAACGGCGAGAAACCGTACGTGTGCGACATCTGCGGCCAGGCCTTCGCGCAGTCCAGCACGCTGACGTATCACAAGCGGCGCCACACGGGCGAGAAGCCGTACCAGTGTGATCTGTGCGGCATGTCCTTCTCCGTCTCCTCCTCGCTCATCTCGCACGCCAGGAAACACACAGGTGAGCCGACCTGAGGAGAGGAAACCAGGAGGCGGGACTTCGGGTTTCCTTTGCTCTGTAACACAAACCACACGTTTGTCCTCCAGGTGAGACTCCGTACAAATGTCCCACCCCCAAATGTGACTCGCGCTTTGTGACCTCATCCGACTTGAAGAAGCACCTGCGGCGACATCACCCAGGTGAGTTTCCAACACCCACGCTCAGGAGTTTCAACAAGACCAAGAGGTTCGAATGAGTGTGTGTGTGTGTGTGTGTGTGTGTGTGTGCGCAGAGGGCAGCAGCGGCGTGCAGTGTCTCCTGTGCGGGAACAGATTTGCCAGCGTGAAGAACATGATCAAACACCAGGAGAAAGCTCACGCTGACGAGGTGCGGCAGCACAAGGAGCGAGCCAGAGCCGGTGAGTGATGAAACCTGAAATCCTCCAACCAGGTAACGGGGATGGACACATTTATGCTCCTCCCCCTCACACAGCCGCCCGCATCGCAGTCTGCACACAAAGATGGACGCAGCGTCCGTGACATCACCCGCTGTTACCGTAGACATCACTCACCGCCATTTTGCCGATGCCTAACTCCTCCTACTTCCTGGAGCATCCAAAAAGGGGCGGGTAGAGCCGGGGGTGGGCCCATGGGGCTGTCACAGTAGCCACTGAACGTGCCAGGTGTCACTCAAGAGGCCACGCCCCTTCATTATGCACCATTTCAAACCTGGGTAGAATAAAAAATAAGCAAGTTAGAACCCGCCATTCACCTCTAAAGCTGAGCATCTTAGCATGGAGCCTCTAGTGGCCACCGTGTGAAGTGCAGCTTGTGCCTCTTGTGTTGTGGCCTGGTGCGAGAGCTGTGGGGCAGCGTGTAACCCAGTGTTTGTGTTGTCAGTGGTCCTCTTGGCCTCCAGTCACCCCATGACCTTCGTCCAGAACAAACTGTCCCTGGGAAACAAAGCCGAGGGTGAACCCTCGAACCCCGAGCCGTCCACCCCCAACCCCAAAGCCGCGCCCGCCGGCGCCGCCTCCGCCACGACGGTGGAAGCCGGCGCCATGATCCAGAGCTTCAAGTCGGAGCCCAGCGACCCCCCCGTCACCGGCGCGGACCAGGTGACCTTCGACGCCGACCAGGAGCAGACCATCAACTCGGAGACCCTCCACGCTCTGGTGGAGCAGCTGCGGCCGCCGCCCTCGCCGGCCCAGAGCCTGGAGCAGATCGTCATCATCAGGACGGTGGACACCGGAGACGGCGCCGCGCCGCAGCAGTGAGGCGCTTGGTCTGTCAACACGCCGCTGCCCGCGCTCACACACGTTGTTGTTTGACCCGGAAGTTTAAACCTATGATCATGTGTAGTTGTGACATCACGACCCGTCACATGACCTCTGTCACACTGACCTTCAATGACCCCGACAGGATGTAGACTGATGGTTTGTTAGCTGTCGCCTTTTTAAAAACTCCCCTGGCGTCACCTTTTCTTTCAAAGGTGAGTCGATGTTTTGTCTTTTAGCAGAAAACATCCAGTTCATCGTCTTCCTGAACGGAGGTTCGGCCGCAGGAAGGTTTCTCCGCTCATCGACGACAGGAATCCAAATGCGGTTCCGTGTGACTCGGAGCCTGTTTCGATAGATAGACGTAGTCAGCAGGAGAATAGAAGTGCTTTTATTTATGTCGGTGTTTGGACATGTGACGGTGGCTTTAGTCATTTGAACTCTGCTGTTTATCCTTTGTATGGTTTAGTTCACTTTATGGTTTTAAAGTCCGTCTCTTGCGCTTTTTGTAGAAATGATTGTGCTTGAAGTTTAAAAACGACGTCACAGTTTCCTCTGTCAAACTTATACTTGCTGTTTGATTTTATGTTTGATTTTTGGGATAAAACGCCTGCATCACATGTACAGAAATGTCACCGATTCATTACTGTATTCAAACTACGACAGGAAAAATAAACATGAGAATCACATGTGTTTGTTATCGTGACTCAAATTGGTTCCGTGTCTGAATTTAAGCATCAAAGGAACGTTCCTTTAATTTAAACGAGTGCGAGAACACCGACATTACTGCTTAGTTCAAAGTAAACAAACTGATTTAAACAGCTGTTTGTTTACATTTGAACATTTAAACTCATATTTAGAAAAGAGTAAAAAAAACAAAGCAGATAAATGAAATATCATTTAAAAAGAACAAATGATTCAATCTTGAAAGAGAAGAATATAACCGGCTCCTTTAGTTTCCCCGCCCCCTTTCTGTCCCCTGTGACACGCCCCCTGCCTCCCTCTCTTGTTGCCATAGTAACTCAAACTCCAACATGGCGCTGGAGGAGCGTTTCTCTCTGGAGGAGATTTACCGACATGTCTGTAACGACGCGGCCGTGAGGGTGAACCCGCTCGTCCTGAAGGTTTTACACGGGGCGGCGGAGGAGTGAGTCATCACCCAGCTTCACCTCTGTTTACTCTTTGCAGCTAATGCTAGGTGGTTAGCATCGTTAGCTAACTTAGTTAGCTTAGCCACTCTGAACACCTTTATTGACACTTTTAAACACGCTGATATTATCAGTGAAACACCATCAAGTTTTATATGATAATGAATAAATTAAAGTTTCTTATTAAATAAAATTTTCTTTACATTCTAACAAGTTAATTAAAGTCAATAATGGAGTCTAGAACTGTTACTATGTTGTAAAGTTCTACTTTTATTATGAGTCAGTTTTGTGCTCCGCATAAAATCAGATCAACTGTGTGTGTGTGTGTGTGTGCGTGTGTGTGTGTGCGTGTGTGTGTGCGTGTTTACAGAGACCTTCATTTAAATCTGGCGGGAAACAGACTGAGCTGCGTCGACAGAGTCAACGACCAGGACATTCAGCTCCTCTGTCGGTGTCTGCGCTCAGTCAGGTGTGCCACAGGTGAGCAGGCGCGCCTCACCATGGCGACGGGGATTTTCAAAGTAAAAGCATCAGGACATTTTGTTTTCATCACCAGGTCTGGATCTGAAATACAACTGCATCAGTGACGAGGGGCTGGCACACCTGGTGGAGGTCATGGAGGTGAAGTGGACACTAGGGGGGAACGTTAACCTCAGGCTTTGAAATACCAATCACCTGCTGCGATCCATCCATTTATTGATCATCTGTTTTCACCGAGCAGGAGGAGGATCCAGGGATTCGCTGCTTAGATCTGACGTTCAACAACATCCTGACTGACGGAGCTGAAAGCCTGGCTCAGGGTCTCCAGGTGGGTTTCAGCGCAGGGATCATCTGAGGTGTCCCGTTTTACTCCCACCTCTCTCCCCCTCCCTCTCTCTCTCTCCCTCTCTCTCTCTCTCTCTGCAGAGAAACAGCAGCTTGCTCTCCCTCAGACTCTCGGGGAATAAGATCGGTAACAGAGGAGCGATGGCGCTGGCTGAACTGCTGCAGGTCAACGACACCCTGCAGGAGCTGGAGCTGTCCGACTGTGACCTGGTGTGACACACACACACACACACACACACACACACACACACACACACACACTTTCTGGTGGTTGACCTGTGTCCTGTGTCCTGTGTGGTCAGTCCACTCAGAGTGTGATCGCTCTCACCATCTCTCTGAAACACAACACGAGTCTTCGCTCCCTCGACATCAGCCGACCGCTGCTCTTCAGCCAGCAGGTACCGTCACACCAGAGGTCACGGGTTCAAATCCCGAATGAGCTGCCATTTTGTTTCAGTAGAGGGAGACAACAGAGAGGAGAGGTTAAATGTAGATTTGTTAGACACCTGAGAGTTAGAGTTTTTTTATGAATGTGTTTACAGCTGGGTCACATGACTACCTGCTTTGTAATGGACGGGGGTCGTGACCCCGACCCTCCTCTGCCCTCAGGAGGAGTGGAGCGTCCACTTTGCAGAGATGCTGGAGGTGAACAGCAGCCTGGTGGAGCTTCACCTGGGGAAGACGGGGCTGAGTAACACGGGGATGGAGCGACTGAGCGACGGCCTCCGATTCAACCACAGCCTGAGATACCTGGACCTGCGCTGGTAACACACACACACACACACACACACACACACACACACACACACACACACACACACACACCCCTCTGGAAACACTGCAGCACACACGCCTGGTCACCAGAGAAGTCCTGTCACATTTCACAGAGATTCTATCTTTAAAGTTTTTTGTTTCAATCCACTGTGATCTTAGAAAACACGTGACTGCCGCCCTGTGGACTGTAGTGGTCATTACACTCAGGTCTGCGCCCTGTGGACTGTAGTGGTCATTACACTCAGGTCTGCGCCCTGTGGACTGTAGTGGTCATTACACTCGGGTCTGCGCCCTGTGGACTGTAGTGGTCATTACACTCAGGTCTGCGCCCTGTGGACTGTAGTGGTCATTACACTCAGGTCTGCGCCCTGTGGACTGTAGTGGTCATTACACTCAGGTCTCCTCCATCATCCGTAAAATGAGCTGATGAATGATTGAGTCACTGAGTCAAAGATGAAACCTCGTCTGATCTTTGTCGTCCGTAGCAACCGTGTGACCTATGACGGCGTGAGTCACCTGACCAAGGTGCTGGTGCAGAACCCCACGCTGGAGGTCATCGACCTGTCGGCCAATCGGATCGAGGATCAGGGCGCCATGTACCTGAGTGACATCATCGCCCGGCCAGACTCCAATCTGAAAGAGTGAGTAGAATACGCAGGATGCAGAAACATTAAAGGGACATTCCACCACTTTGTTTGACTCGTGTTTATAAACAGGCCCAGATAAATGAAGTGTATTCTCATAAGTGTCAGTATTATATTCCGTCTGTGTCCGTCAGGTTGTCTGTGAACAGTAACAACATCAGGACAGCAGGTCTGTTGTCTCTGACTCAGGCCATGAAAGTCAACACAACACTGACTCACATCTACATCTGGGGGAACCACCTGGAGGAGCCTGTGTGCCGGGTAACACACACACACACACACACACACACACACACACACACCACCTCTCATGTTCTTGGCTCCTCCCCCTCAGGCCGTCAGAGAGCTGATGTCCAGCCGCCGCCTGTCTGCGGACCACACGGACGTCAGCCCGTACGAGGTGGACGCTCACGTGTTCCTGGCCGAGGTTTTCCAGAAGCTGCGCAGACGTTATCACCACGTCTCACACACACACACGCACACACACACACACTCAGACTCCGCCTCTCCGCGGCTCAGCGGGAGCGAAGAGACGAGCTGACCTCTGACCTCGGAGGCGTAAACACAGACCGGACATGTGAGAGAGAATCGATCGTCGGGAAACGAACTCAGAGTTCAGTTTAATGCAGAGACAGAAAACAGGACGTTTCAATGAGTTCATGTTTCGACTTTAACAGAATCAAAGCGCGACAGGATACAGACGTCAAACCAAACGCGTCGAGCGGATGAATGATTCAAAACTAGTCAGAGCTTCCAAACTGTGACATCGCAGCAGTGGCTCAGTGGGTGGGCGGGTTTGAATCCCCAGGGTCCCGAGTCCCAGTGTACAGAAGAACTGGTTCCCACCAACAAACCTCTTGAATGACGAGTGGTCATTTGACAGCTTCAGTGCGCAACTCTGTACTTTGGACCCGTCTGGATTTAGGCTTCGACAACTTTGCAGAGAAAGTTTATAAAAACTTTACAACTAAAATGTGTTTTTTTATATAAAAAAAAATCTCTTTGATCACAAAATGAGAACGATCTCAATGATTTTCTGTTTCCAACACGAAGATGAATCTGATCAGATGTGAGTTGTGCTCCGTGCGGCTCTTACTCCTCCGGACTCTCCTGATTGGTCGTCTGACGCGATGACTCAGCGTGTGTGAGCTCAGGATCCAGCTCCAGCAGGAGGCTCCGCCCCCTCACCCTGTGACTCAGCCGCTGTCGTTCCTGTCCACTCATGGTCCAGCGCCGCGCCGCCAGCCGGGTCAGCGCCGGCAGCCCGGGCAGCGCGCGGAGCAGCGCCGGCAGCCAGGCCGAGCAGGGGGCCGAGGTCAAAGGTCGCAGGCTGAGGTCCGCCTCCTCCAGCGAGCCCAGACCTCCGGCGTCGAACAGCGAGGACCAGCCGCCGTCTTCCACCGCGCCGTTATAGGAGAGATCCAGAACCCGGAGGGAGGCCAGGGAACCACGTCTGCACAGGGCGGCTGACACACACACACACACACACACACACGCGTAAGCACGTGCGTGTGGCCGTGCCTTTGATCCTCTCTGACTCAGCGTTACCGAGGCGACGCAGGTCGTCAGTGATGAGGTCACAGCTGCTGAGACGAAGCTCCACGAGCGGCGGCTGTAAAGCGTCGAGGAGCCGCGCCGCACGACCGCCCACGACCTTAGACCAGGAGACGTCAACACTGCTGAGGTACGGCGCCGCCACAGCTGACACACACACACACACACACACACACACACACACACACACATTAAAGTACCAGTGTGAGTACTGAGTACTAAGAGTAATCAGAGTATTTGTACTCAGAGCGTTGAAGGACGCCTCCGTCAGGCTGCAGACGCTCAGAGGAAGACGCTTCATCTGCCTCAGAGGGAGGGCGGAGACTAACGACTCCACCACGCCCCCTGTCTCCTTATTGGACGACACGTCCAGGTGGGTGAGCGCCGTCAGAGAGGGCAGCACCTGGACTGTAAACAACGAGTCACTGCATGATGGGCGCACACACACACACACACACACACACACAGACACACACGTACACA
>JAFBJT010110402.1:0-13100 GCA_016785325.1 Chascanopsetta lugubris
AACCTGAAGGCACCTGAGGGAACCTGAAGGAATCTTAAGGAACCTGAAGGAATCTTAAGGAACCTGAAGGCACCTGAAGGAATCTTAAGGAACCTGAAGGCACCTGAGGGAACCTGAAGGAATCTTAGGGAACCTGAAGGAACCTGAAGGAATCTTAGGGAATCTGAAGGAACCTGAAGGAATCTTAAGGAACCTGAAGGCACCTGAGGGAACCTGAAGGAATCTTAAGGAACCTGAAGGAATCTTAAGGAACCTGAAGGCACCTGAAGAAATCTTAAGGAACCTGAAGGCACCTGAGGGAACCTGAAGGAATCTTAAGGAACCTGAAGGAACCTGAAGGAATCTTAAGGAACCTGAAGGCACCTGAAGGAATCTTAAGGAACCTGAAGGAACCTGAAGGAATCTTAAGGAACCTGAAGGAACACTTAACCAAGGATAAGATTTTTTTTTAAACTGATTGGAAGAACTTTACATGAATCCTCGTGACCCAGAGATTACATTTTGCATCGCTGATCAATAATAGATATAAACGACCTAAAACGCTCCGTCCAAATGTAAAAGTATCACGCACAGTGTCCACTTTATTAGGAACACCTGTTGCTTCAAATTCCAATACAGTTGTCGACTTAGATGCCTAATGTGGAAAAATGCGATACTGTTGTTGTAGTTGATTGTCTGTTTTTTTTGTATCATCATCATCATAATTATCATTATTGCGAGTCTGATTTTTATTGATATTATTATCATTATTCATATGGCTGTTGAGGATGATGATGATCTTTATTATCATTATCATGGTTATATATTTTTATGACTGAATGGTCGTATTTCTGGTCTTCTCTAACTCCGGATGAACAAATCTAAAGTCAGAGCTGTATCTATTGCAATATTTGTAGAGCAGGGGATAGAGAGAGGGGATTCGAACACAGCTGGACACGAACAAATAAGAATCACAAAAGGTCACTTTGACTGTCTTGGACACAGACCGAGAGGAAACCGCAGTGATTAGGTTCGATGGGCAAAAGATAAGATGTACAATGCGTTAAAGCAGACACACCGTGATTTCATAACTTGGCTTCAGTGATGATGACGCAAGAGGGAACTTTTTACATACGGTTCATCAACGTGAGCTCTCTGACGCATCTAATACTGACGATGTGTTGAATAATGAATCATTTCCCGGGGACGACAACGAACACACGTCGATATCACATCATCCAAAACAGCAACAAGCCGGTGAGCACCGAGGATGTTGCATATCGTTTTGGAGAGACCGCTGCATTTCATTATCTCGGCACGCAGGTGTACCTAATTAAGTGACCACCGGGGCCATGGTCCAGCTGTTTCCTTGTTGTGTTCCACACACACACGCACACACACACACACACACACACACACACACACACACACACACACACAGAGAAAAGACAATCTGCTGCAGCCACCAGGGAAAATAACACGCGGCTCCTGTGGATGATGACACTGTAAATAATCAATGCTGTTTCCAAGGAGCTGCCATTGATTGGGACGTTCACCACAAACACCACCATGCCTGCTTTTTGGTGTTTTTTTTTTTTTTTCACAGTAAACAAGCCCCCCCCCNNNNCACACACACACACACACACACACACACACACACACACACACACACACACACACACACACAACCTGCCGCCTGGTGTTTGGACAATGGCTTTTTACTCCAAAGGTCAAAAGAGGTTTTGACGTGTCACAACGGGTAAAAGCGCGAGTGCAGATAATCACGCTCAGAGCTGAGACTGTCGAACGGAGCCGAGTCTTTGTCCGCGTTATCAGGAACACCTGCGCTTTTACCTTCTCTGACGACCCAAAATGTCTGCCGTGACGCAGATGATAACATTAACATGATAACATTTCATTCATGTGTCAACAAAGTCTCTTCGGCGTATTTTATTTTGCATGTCAGTGCCATGGAACTTTGAGTAAGCGTGATCATTTAGTCCTGACATGAATAGATCGGATGAAAAGGCATTTAAACTTATATTAGTTTGTTCAGTTCAGTATGTCGCCCACCATGAACCATTGAACGGAGAGGCTGGGAATCGAACCCACGACCTCATGCATTCAAAGCACACAATCTCATTGGACTTCGTTGTACTAATCAGCAGATACTTCATGTGCTAGAATTTAAATGTTAGCATTGCCATCATCTTCAACGTCTTTATTTCTACCGGTACATGTAGGGCCACCGGGGGTATCAGTGACGCTGGGGTCGGGTCCAAGTGGGGTTCGAACCAGTGACCTTTGCTTTCAAAGAAAACTGCTCTAACCACTGCTCCACTGATCGGCTGTTTGTCCCGATGTACGTTCACAGGGGCGCTCTCGGGATGCGGGGGCCCTCAGCAGCTGTCGGGGGAGTCGGGCACCTTCACCAGCTTCAACTTCCCCAGCGATTACGACAACGGCAAGAGCTGCGTCTGGCGCATCAGCGTGGATCCGGGCAAGGTGAGAGAAAAACCCCGGCTCTCGGTTCCCGGATCAGGTTATTCACGGTGTCGGTGGAGTCGGTGCAGTCACATGACAAGGACACGGGCTTGTTTGGAGGCCAGAGCAGAGGAGGACGGCTGGTTTGGACACAGAGTCGCAGACAGATGGATGCGCGCACACACACACACACACACACACACACACACACACACACACACACACACACACAGAGGAAAACAAATACACCAAGGCTTCTTTGTTCTTCTTCGTGCATGGCCGCTCTCCTGTTCTCCTGTCTTCACTGAGGGACGGATCTGAAACGGATGAGTCATGAGTGTGTGTGTGTGTGCGTGTGTGTGTGTGTGTGTGTGTGTGTGTGTGTGTGTGTGTGTGTGTGTGTGTGTGTGTGTGTGTGTGTGTGTGTGTGTGTGTGTTGCAGGTGATCCATCTGTGGTTCCAGGAGTTTGCAGTGGAGGAGACGATGCTGTGCTCGTCCGACTTTGTCACACTGAGAGACTCTCTGGGGGTTATTGGTGAGGGGGTCTCCTTCAACTCTGGCCTGAGAGGGATGGATGGTTCTGTGTGGTGGGTGAATGGATGGATGGATGAATGGATGGACGGATGGATAGATTCATGGTGTGGTGAATGGATGGGTAGATTATGGGGTTGATGGATGAATGGGTGGGTTAATAGTTGGTTTGATGGATGGATGGATAGACTGATGGTTTGGTGAGTGGGATGGATGAATGGATGGCTGGACTGATGAATGGACGAATGAAGGAACAGATGGGCGGATGGATGGAAGGATGGATGGATGGTAGACGGGTGGGTGAATGGAGGGTTGGGTGACTGGACCAAAGGATTGATGGATGACGGATGGATGGTGAATGGATCGGTGGATCTAGATGCATGGACGAATGAATGTATGAATGAATGGATGAACACCCTCCGTTATCTCGCAGGTAAATACTGTGGCTACACCAAACCTCAGCCGGTGGTGACCCTGACGAACCAGCTGACCGTCTACTTCGACACCAACGAGGCCAAAACAGACCACGGGTTCAAGGCTCACTTCAAAGCCGTGGCCCCCGAGCTCACACCCGGTACGAGGATCGCGGCGCGGCCACTCTACAGAGACAATCACCCGGACCCCGACATTATTCTGTCTGTCTCAGCGTAGACAAGCGACCTAGAAACTCTGCGTTGTATGGGGATAGATGAGGGTCAGGACGAGGGAAATGAAAATGGGATGGGAGGAGGGGGTGGGGGGGAGGGGGAGGGGGGAGGAGGGGGGGGCGGGGCTATAGTGTGGGTATCCTTGAGGAGCTGAAGTGTTTTTCCATCCCCACATCCAGAAATAGCCGGAGCTGGTGGCTTTCTCCAAGGTGACCAGGGCGATCTGATGACCCCTAAGTTCCCCGAGCAGAACTACCCCAACGGAGCCTTGTACCAGGTACTGCAGCACACAGCGCTGGCAGCCATGTCGCTGTGACTCCGCCATGTTTTTACTGGAGCCCAGAATGGACAAACCTTTAAAGGTGCAGTGCGTACGCTTTCTGACGTTTTTGTCACTCCTAAGAATATTACCGAACAATGATATACCCATATCTTCATGGATTCATTTTTTGCCATGGCCCTTAAATGAGCCCATTAAAATGCATGTACGCGAGGAGCGGGTCCTCTCTACGGGGGCCGCCCTGTTTTTACAGTAGTAAGCATTTTTTGTTTTGTTTTAATGGCATCTGAAGTCTCCCATATGTTCTTCTGCCAAATCAGAAGGGTGAGGTCATGGATACAACATGCAACTTCACCTCTAGATGTCAACAAATCTTACTCACTGCACCTTTAAAGCTGAAAAGATGTTCAGTGCGTCCACTCTGAGCTATTGTGAAAACATGGCCGCCCCCATAGGGTGGACCCGCTGCTGGTGTAAATATAGATTAAAGGGCTAATGTTAGGGTTATGTAAAAAGCAAGTCATACATGGGGGTGATTATACATTTGTCAAAATGTCTATATGATTATTAAGTAATTATATTTCCATAGATAGAATTAAAAAAAAATGACTGGAACCTGACACACTGCACCTTTAAGTGTGGTGCTTGTTCATTTATTCATTTTCTATTTTTTTTTTTTTGACATCAGTGGAGAATCACAGTGCCAGAAGGAGAACGGGTTCGCCTGACCTTCACCTCCTTCGACGTGGTGCGCGAGGCCTGTGCCGACTTCGTGCAGGTGATTGACGGCAGCGCGCCTGGTTCGTCCTCTGTGGGTAAGCATGCGAACGCCACACGCGCTGACCGAGGACGCTGACTCATCAGACCTCCGGTCATCTGCCTCATTCGAAGCCGGGAAACGCTCCGGAGGATGGGGAGGAGACCGAGGGCTCTGTTCGACATTAACAGCGTCGACCGTGTGGATCCATGAATAAGAGATGAGCTCAATTAAAAGTTGGGGGGAGTTACTTAGCGGACGGAGCGTCTGGAGACTATTTTAGACTTAATGAATTGAAATCTGGTGTCTGCACCACCTGAATCATTTAGAGGATGGAGGATTTACTACTGTATCACAGCGTGTCAGTCCGTACGCTGAACAAATGGAGTTAGTTTCACACAAAAAGAATGATGATATTAATAGTCAGTTCAGAAATGTTATCTTACTCATGTTGTCACATTTTTAATCGATGACCAATGATCAAAAATGATATCTATTATTAGAGACCTCACTCGCCATCATTACACCCACTTACCGCCTTATCTTTAGATATCATAAAGTTACCACCTCTTGATATCTTCGAAAATGGTTTGCACAGCATCTTGCACTGAAGGACTTCAAAGAGTAATATGTGACTGATTGACAGATATGAATTATAATGGAGTAATCATGACCCCGATCATCATAACTATCATGTATATCAAGGACTGCATCACGTCAAACCGATAAGAGGGAGGGTTTTATTGTTTGCAGGATGACTGTGCCAAATGTGTGGCTGTTCTAACATGAACCTTGTGGTCCATTATAGCTAAATACTGCGGAGGAGGGATCCCCAAACCAGTGATGTCCAGCGGCAACAGCATGGTGGTCCGCTTCAAGTCCGACCACGTCTCCAACGCCAAAGGATTCAAAGCCACTTTCACCAAATCCAGCATTCCAGTCACCACCAAACCTCCACCCACAGCCGGACCCACCACACCCACCACACCCACCACACCCACCACATCCACCACACCCACCACCACACCCACCACCACACCCACCACACCCACCACACCCGGTATGATTTTACACCAAATGGACTATTATTATCATTATTATTATTATTCTTATTATTCTTGTTGTTATTATTATTTATTATTATTGTTATTGTTATTATTATTATTATTATTATTATTATTATTATTATTATTATTATTATTATTATTATTATTATTATCATCATCATCATCATCATCATCATCATTGTTATTGATATCGTTATTGTTATTGTCATTATTATTATTGTCATTATCATTATTATTGTTGGTGTTGTTGTTGTTTTTGTTAACACTATTCACGCCTGGAGAGGTGAGCTGGTGGGATTTCATCTGCAATATACAACTGCAATATAACAGCAGTTGGGTTTACAGGCATAATTAAACGCTGACCCAGCGTAATTACCCCTCACCCCCGTCCCTGCCTGTCCTTTTCATCACTGTCCTGAAAGTCCTAAAGAATATGTACATGTATGACCTAATGTCAGAGGGACTGGTGACATCCGTGTCAGAGTTGCCCTGTGATGGTGCAGTCTGAGGTTTGCCCCGGCAGCATCTCCTCGCCTCACACCCTCCCTGCCTCCCTCTGCACCTGCCACTGCACTGACAGCGCTAATCAGGTGACAGCTGCTAAATAAGGACGAATGCAGGTTGCTGTGAGCGTAGGCCTAGGGAGAACCCCCCCCCCACGTCCCCCCCCCCCCACCCCTCACCCCCTTCAATGCACTTAGGTGCGTTAAAGCCACAGGCATAAAAAATATTTCACTGCCATTTCCTGTCCTCAAAAGTCCCATTTTGTTTTCCGATTTTGAAAAATGTTTGATGATGCCACCGTCCTCATTCCCAGTGACCAGTGGGCGCAAAGGAGTGGTGCAGTCGCCAGGCTTCCCGAACGCATACCCTGCTCATCAGAACAGCTCATGGAAGATCAGCGTGGCCAGAGGCTTCCTGGTCAAACTGCAGATCACTGAACTGGCCATCACGGGAGAGACCGGCCAGTGTAAAGAGGACAAACTCGTCGTCTCCGACGACTACGGCGTGCTGGGTGAGACGCGAGGCTCGAGATAACCAGAGAGCGCACACGCTGCACGCCGCGCCTTTGACGTGTCTGCTTGGCACCTTGAGTGTGTCGGGATGATCTCAGAGTCGCTGCACTATCTGCTCCATCACTCATGTCGTACGCACTTCAGCTTATTTTCCGCCCACCTGCTGTAAAACTGTTGATTAGGATCTTGTGAGCAAAGAGCCCCAGCAGCCATAATCACACCTCCTTATTATTTAGAGCAGCTGATGCAGGTTTATCTGCTGCTGAGGTCTCAGGGAGCAAAGTGCTGAGGTGCAGCTTCACGCGCACCGAGGAACCCACTGCACACGCAGCAGGATCCGTTTCACCAATACATAATGACATTTATTTCATTTTCTTTTCTTTTCTTTTCTTTTCTTTTCTTTTCTTTTCTTTTAGCAGTAGAAGTAATAATGATAATAGTGATAATTATTATTGTTGTTATTGATAATATTCTTATTATGGTTGTTGTGGGAATAGTAGCAGTGATAGTTATAATAATTATCATTATTATTACAATTGGGGAGGCAGTGGTTCAGTGGTTCAGTGGTTAGAGCCTGACCATCTAAGGTCACTGGTTCGAATCCTGCTGCAGTGTCACTGGCCCGGGCGTTGATACCCCCAATGTCCTTATGTGTACTGGCAGAAATATCCTGTGACCCAGATTACTGGATAAGCAGTTGAAGATGACATGACATTATCATTATTATTATCATGATTAGTGTTGTTGTTGTTGTTGTTGTTGTTGTTGTTGTTGTTGTTGTTGTTGTAAGGTTGTTATTCAACTCTAGACTTTAGAACAAATGCAGATAGATGTGTATAACTGTGGTCAGATGGAAATGAACTATCGCCAGGGGAGGCAGACTGAGCACTGTTATGGCTCGAGACTCACTCTAGTGGTAGAGAGGTGGTATTGCAGGTCTGCACTCTCTTGAGGTTTTCTGTTGATCTGTCTTCGCTAGGACGTCAAAACCAAGTTTTGTCCCTTTGAAGTCACCCGATCCATATTTGTGCTTGGTTGCGTACAGATACATATGAATCTCTTATATTATATGAAGCTTATTATTCATCATTATCATCATCATCATCAGTTATACACTGAGAGCCTCCTTTGATCACCCCCCACCCTGTTCCCAGGCACAATCTGTGGATACATCGTCCCCCCCGTGATGGTCAGCGCCAGTGAATCCCTCTACCTCACCTTCCAGTCCGACAGTCGCCTCACAGACCGAGGCTTCTCCGCCAAGTGGGAGGCTACGTATCCTGAGGACATCTCAGGTACAAAGGACCCACACACACACACACACACACACACACACACACACACGCACACACACATTCACACATGTGCTCACACGTTCCCTTAGCTGATCAGCACCTTGTTAACCATAAAAAAACATCTCACTCCTCAGTCATATATTTCTCAAAGCAGCAAACTAAGCAGTGTGACGCCGGAGTGAGCACAGATCAGAGTTCAGTGTGAAGCATAAAAACCAAGATAAGATTAAAAGATTCTCTATCTGATTCTTTATCATCTCTGTCGGGCCAGAGGACGACTCGAGACCCCGCACATGGTGGTGAAGAGTCACTTTCCTCTCCACTCTGCCAACGCTAACTCATTAACGTTGCAATGCCACAAGCAGACAAAGCTTAAAGTCTTACGAAAAGAGAAACACTTAAAGTGTCCGTCACGTTTTATTTCACATTCAGCTGCACAAGAGGAGCTGATTTTCAGATGTTATGATCAGATAATATTCGCTCATTTACCAAAAAAACAACAAAGAAGATTTTCTCTGAAATCCAATGAGGAAAACTGATACACTGGAAAAGGTAAATAGACAAATATTGATGATTTAAGTGATTATGTAAATACCAGAATACTACGACCACACATGGTGAATTGATTAATTCATTTGTATTAGGTGCTTTACACTTACGCTTGTGTATTCACTTATACTCAAGTGATTACAACTAAATGATATAATATAATACAATATAATATATTATAATATAATACGATATAATCGTGACTTGCAAAAAACACAGCTCATAGCACAGTCAAAATTAAATGGCATATAACTTGTACTCTTGTCAGATCTTAACAAAGCCCTTATATTTACATCATTATATTTACATTATATTTACAATATATTTACATTATATTTACATCACATTTACATTATATTTACATTATATTTACATTTTGTCTCATATTGTCTCCGTCCTCCGACACATTGGCTTGTCAACATGTATCTGTCCTGACCTCATATCTCCCCCCCCCCCCCCCCCCCCCCCCCCCCCCCCCCCCCCCCCCCCCCCCACCTCATATCTCCCCCCCCACCCCCCCCCTCTCCCCCTCTCCCCCTCTCCATGTCAGACATCCAGGGCTGTGGTCTCTCCTCCAAAGAGGAAACTGGCATCATGAAGTCCCAGAACTGGCCCTTGAACTACAAAGCAAACTCGGTGTGCATGTGGAGCATCGCCCGGCCCCCGGGGCAGAAAATCACCCTGAAGTTCACCGACTTTGACCTGGAGGCCAAGGACCTCATCTCGTCCTCGTGCCTGGACAGCGTCACGGTGTACGACGTGGACGGCGCCACCAGTGGGCTCATCCAGGAGTACGGTGAGTGGGTCTGAAGCCCTCGGAGTGGGTCCGCAGCATCCGCGGCATCGGCACATGGCGGAGAATGTCAGCTGCGTCTGTGATCTCCAGGTCCGTTCTGTGGGACGGCGCTGCCTGGCAACATCCAGTCCAAAGGCGACAGGCTGGTGGTTCGATTCCGCTCGGACATGTTCATGGAGGGAAAGGGCTTCCGGGCTTATTGGACCACCAACTCCTCTCTGCCCGCTCCCACCGAACCGCCTGCTCTGCCCAACCCCTGGGACGACATCCCCATCGGTAAAGTATCGGTGCTCCAACATGGTGGCGACACAAATTGCCGAGGTCATCGCAAAGCATGGGGCGGATACGTGTTTTGATGTGTATGTGGCTCTACGTGACAAAACCCTATTTAACCTAATTCCGTTTGTGAACGCAACAACCTGCAGGCGCAAATTAAAGGTGCATGATGCTAGTTACTCATCAGATGTTACTTTTTTTTTCTTAAATTCATTTTTTTAAATTCATAATCGCTTAGAAATAGCGTAATCATGTTGTATACGGTGTATTCTCATATATTTTACAATATATTGAAACCAGCAATAATGTGTATATTGTTCCATGTTATTTAAACACTTATGGAAATAATATACACAAACATGAGGTGAGGTGAAATATCGCAATTTTGATAGAAAGAGAATAATAAATAATAAATACTTAGAAGATCCATATATTGGATCTACTTATATAAGAAATATATTTTAGTTTGGGAACGACCCTCGATGTTGATTTGAGACTTCAGCTTCACATCATGTGTAAGTTCATTTGTTTATCAGTGTCAGTTGGTCTAGAGCCCACTTAGTATGTTAATATCGGCTTGGTTATTTTATTTCCAATCACTTCCAATTCAAAATCCCTCATTGTTGTTTTGTTGTTGTTGTTGTTTTGTTGAATAAGTGGCCTTATTTGTGGGCAAACGTTTGACATCCTCGCGTGCGTCCTTGATGAACACGTCAGCGCAGCTTCGTACGAGCAGAGACAGAATTGTCCCGACAACAGAAGCTGCACAGAGCCCCGCCGCCCTACATTCATATGATTCATCCATCCTCCTGTCCTCACACACACACACACACACACACACACACACACACACATACGCACGCACCCCCCCCATCTCCTCCTCACTGCACCCAGATGTGCAGTAAAACAAAATGATTTGGTGAGCAGGGAACACAAAGTGAAGTGGCCTTTTGCTTGGCTCCCTCTCTCGCTCTGCGCCCGTCACCTGATTCCCATTCTTCAGCCCGGAGACGAGCCCCAGGTGGCTCAGGCCTCCGCCAGCCCGCTCTCTCAAATGGAGTTTTATCGACGGACTCCGCGGCATCTTGGGGGATTTTCTCTCTCCAAACGGGCTCTGATGAGAGAGAGGGAGCTGCGTATGTCTGCTGGGGGAGGGAGGGAGGGAGGGAGAGAGGGAGGGGTGGGGGAATCATTCCACCAGCCACTTTATTAGGTACGCCTCTGTGAGTACCTGCTTTTTGCCTGCAGACCCTGCCTTAATTCTTCCTGACAGGCGGAACCACCAGATGTGCAGTGGGTTAAATTAGGAGGTGAAATTTGCGTAAAAAATAAGATTTTATTATTCAGCAATGATACGATTTGAAAATAAGTGAAAAATGACTGACATTCAAAATAAATAATAGATAAAGAAATAAATAAATGTGGTGAAAATCCACCTGTGAACGGTGGGATGGGTCTAATTCATCTCAGAATGCGTAAAGTAACATCTGATGAGTAACTAGGCAGAAGTAGTCAAAAGTGAACCTGAGCAGTTTTCCAGAGGTTAGAACACGGACAGGAACAGGTGGAACCACCAGATGTGCCATTTGACCTTTGACCTTTGAGCTACTTGACCTTCCACCTTCCTCAGGTATCATTTCTTACGGCCGTTTCAGGAGTGCTGCCTCGTAGCGTGTGCATGGATCATCTGTACTGCAGGCGTCTCACGCAGCGTCCTGTAGGGGGCGCTCCCATTGAAGAGGGTTGACTCACATTCATCCTGGTGCACAGTTTGCACTGCAGCAGGCCATTTTCATCAGGATGCCCTCATCGCATGGAGTTGGTGACTTGCGATTGATTTACTCACTTCATGCGGTGACAAACGGATGAGCAGGTGTCCCTAATATTGTGGCTGGAGAGTTTATTTCTGAGTTTTTGTGATTTTTGAATCCGGTTTCGCTCCGGGATGTTTGAGGTTCTTCAGAATAATCCGCGCACATATGATTTGTAAAGTCTTTTATTTTATTTTTAAACCTTTTGATGCAGCTCGATCTAAATGTGGAGCAGTAGCTTCTCCCTCCAGCACCGGGGCTTTGTTATCAGTGAGCTGCCGCTTCTCCGCAATGAGGCGTTGTTTACACAAACAAACAAACAAACAAACAAACAAACAAACCAACATGATGGGGACATTCAGGTGTTTTACAGATGTTTTACCATCTCACCCCCCCTTACCATCCCCCCCCCCCCCCCCCCCCCCCCCCCCCAGACTGGCCCACGACATGCGGGAAACCTGCCATCCCTCCCACTGTGATGTCACGCATCGTGAACGGAGAACCAGCCAAACCTCACTCCTGGCCCTGGCAGGTCTCCATGCAGGTGAGACCCTGACGTTTATGTGTTTACTCATGTGTTGCATCAATGTGCATGAATCCAGGAATAACCTGGTTGTGCACCTTTAATGATGGTGTGTGTGTGTGTGTGTGTGTGTGTTTCAGGTGTGGCCTGCCAGTCAAAAGGATCCCAAATTCTTCCACACCTGTGGTGGAACCCTCATCCATAAGAACTGGGTCCTGACAGCTGCCCACTGCTTCATCAAGTAACTCACCAGCTGCTCCTCTGCTTTCACACACATGCATGTACAGTAAGGGCTGAATGGAATCATAACAAAATAAATTAGAATAAATAAGATAAAAGAATAAAATAAAAATTAGAAAATTAGAAAATTCATTCAAATATATATATATATATATATATATATGTAAATTATAAATGCATATAAATACATTGAATTTAAATAAATAAATAAATAAATGAACAAAGTACTTAATTAGTTAAAACTAAAACTAAAACTAAAACCAAAATTAAAATCAAAATTAAAGTTGAACGGACCCCCGAAGAGCACACACATCTCTTTTGTTGACTTCCATAAATGATACACTTCACCTTTGCAGCTGATTCACTCCGGTGCAGTGATCCCCGCAGACCGCGATGTGTCCTGATCGATCTCCCCCCTCGTCCCCTGTTCTCCAGTTACGCTGATGAGCTGCAGCGTTGGCAGATGTGCCTGGGCAAACACAACCTGACCTACACCGAGGCCAGCGAGCGCTGCTTCGGCGTGGCCGGCATCTACCGCCACGAGGCCTTCAAGTACCCCACGGTGCCCACGGTGGAGTTCGACATCGCCCTCGTCAGGCTGAACCGGGACGTGGTGACCAGCAACGAGATCTCGTACGCGTGCCTCCCCTCCGAGGAGGAAATCCTGGGCAAGGGCAAGATATGTTACGCCTCCGGCTGGGGAGATGAGACGGGTGAGCTTTCAGTGACGCTTCCCACTGCCTCATCTTTTAATACCTGATTTGATTGTATAGCATTTTATTCTATGAAATGAGGTCATTACGCACTTTGTGATCATAGACTGTATATAAAGATAAACAAGTATATGT
>JAFBJT010110403.1:2806-25541 GCA_016785325.1 Chascanopsetta lugubris
TTATTTTCTTAGTTTTAACACTAGGTGGAGCTACTGTTTCATTGAAGACAGTCCAGGCCTGACCTGTAACCTGTAAAATTTCAGAGTCCCTCCCCTTACCCAATCATATCAGACAGCCCCCCTCCCCTCCCCTCAGCCTCCCCTGTGTTTTCCTGTATGTGGCCCTCAGTAAAAGCAGTTTGGAGCCCCCTGCTGTTTGATGACACTAGTGTTTTTAGCGCTTCCTGCTCTGACTTGGGACGATGGTGTTGCAGGAGGAGGGTGTATTCTTCATTCGTGCATTTATATCGGAAGTAAAGGTGCACAGTATTCTTTGTTTCTTTTGTTTTTTTAAAAGGGGGAGTTTGTATTGTAGGGAAAACCGTAACGAAAAGACGTTGCCAAATATTTTGATATATTTCGCAGATTTGGTGGATGCGTGACGTTGGTGTGGTGTAGTGGGCGCGTGGCGTCGTAGGTGACTCAAACCTACGACCGGCCCCACAGAGCAGCTACGATGACTCATCCTGAAGGCAGACAGCGTTCAGTCAGTCAGCCGCCTTAATGCCTCTTCTCTGCCCCCTCTGTGCGTCGCGAGGGATGACTGAGCCTTGTCTGTGTTGGTGATCATTCCTCTATTGTCCCCCGATCGCTCGTCTGTAAACGCCCCGATCACATCCGGAATCAGTGTTTTTACTCTGTTTGTGCGCATGGAAGCATCTCACGTTGCAGTATTCAGCCCCTAAAGATGGAACCTTTTTAACATGGGAGTCGATGGGGGTTGACTCGCTTTTGGAGGCAGCCTCTAGTGGCCACCCCTGTGAACTGCATCCGTATTGGACTCATCCACTTGGTTTGAGTGGCTGATTTCCTGCCCCCATTTCGGGGGGGCGTGTGTTGCACTTTTAAACAGACCCGATCGATCAATCACCGAATTAGTTGCAACTGTTTTAATAATCCATCGTAAATAATTGAATCGGTGAATCGTTGCAGCCCCATCCTCGTCTTACTCTCCTAATTTCAGCATCAAAATTTCTGAACACCGTCGTGTAAGACTTTTAATATATATATATATATACCTGTATAATATTTCAATGATAATATAGATAAAGTCATTATTGTAAAACCACAACTTATACGCTAACAAGCTTCGATGAAAAGGGAGGGACAGACACTAAATCAGTGCTGCTGAGTTTCACAGATAATCTGATTTCTTCACATCTTTATTTATTTTTTTAATTATCATTATTATTATTATTGCACTTCAATGATGTGTAGGTGTAGTGTTTCCTTCCAGACGAGATTATTTTTGTCATCTTTTGAAATGAAGCGGAAGGTGTCAATTTTATATGGAGGCTTACAAGAACAAAACCCGGCTGTTTCGTTTTATTTTGAAAGGACAGGAGGAATCTCATGAAAGCTTTGGTGTACTGTTGTACACTTCTCCAGTCGTTACATCAGATTACTTGTTAATAACTTATAAGTACTTGACAGAACATAATTTATTGTGACATTTGCTAATTTTGCCCATCCATTGTTTTGACCTCAATGTTGGGATTTTTTAATGGTCGGTATTTTTTGTGTTGTAACGTACGTCTTGGTTTTCGAAATGTAACTGTACAGTCCAAAGGAAAGAATGTAACAAGTGGGCGTTTTTGCATTGTATATAACTGTAATTATTTATGTTGATTCTATCATTTGTATCATATCAATGCCTTGTAAAGTGTTTTTTTTCCTTTTGGTTTTGAAATTATTTTGTATTTTATTTTTATAAACTGGTTATAAATAAAATACTCATTACGCATGCAGACTGAATTCCAATTAAGGCTCTTGTTTTTAATCCTGATGTGATGATTCACAAGTCATTTTACTAAAATACTAGACTGTTGGCGCCCATATTTGAATATATATTGAATATTTGTATTTCAATATGCATAGATTTTAAATGGAAAAATAACCGGAACCAATAATTTGGAATTATTTACCTTTTACTGTAGGAGATGAAGTTGCACCGAGCTATCCCCTGCTTCCGGTTGAGCTGCGTACATGATTCTCCTACGTCATTCCGTATTCGCGCATGCGTAGTCTCTCGTCCCGCCCCCTCTCACTCAGTTCCGCCAGCGCGCAGCTCCCCTAGCAGAATGGCGGCTCTTTTGGAATCTGTACTGTCGGGTAAAGTGGACATTAATACCGTCACAGCCTGGCTGCGAAACACTGAGGTGAGTCCGGAACAACACGGAGCCACATGAGCGACCCGGTTTACGTCTTCCTGACCTTTGGACACGTTATTTATGCGATGACAAAGCACAAAAGTCAGTGTAAACAACACTGAGCTAAGTAAGCTAACAGCCTGGATAGTGGAGGGAGTGTGTCTGTGTTTCGCTTTCCATTTCCCAACAGGCTTGTTAGCAGAGAAGAGAATAGAAGTTCCTTATTGTCATTGCTTCAGGAAGTCAATGAAACACAGTTTTAGCGGCGCCGGAAATATCAGTACCGGAAATTGCAGCAGCATCGTGAAAAATAAACCACGAAATAAAACAAATAAAAAAAGAATAATATAAAATACAGCATCCAAATAGCTCACGTTTAACTGATGTTGCCTGTTAATGTCACATTAAAAGCTACACGGAGACAGGTGGACAGCTTCAGTGTTAGCTAGCGCGCTGTTAGCAACTTAGACTAGCTAGTTTCTCTATTAATGTGATAAAGATAACATAAAGATACACCTTTATTCCTCCCACAGTGGTGGGATACAGGTTTACCTTATCTTATCTTATCCTTATGACATTTATACAACGGCCAATCATTTAATGACAGTCTCTGGTTTATGATAAATGTATTATTATCACTATTGTTATTATTTTTTTACCGGTTCAGTTGCCACCGTGTGTATCTATGTTTCGTGCTCCACAGGAGAATGACAAGCTCCGAAGCTTCAGTGAATCCGGGGTGACGGTTCTCAAACAAGAATTCGTCCCTTTCCTGCTCAACTTCCTGAGAGAGCAGAGCCGGCAGGCGCTGACCCACGGCCCGGCCACCCCGGCCAAGACCCCCAGCCGTCCCACCAGGCCGGCCGCACAGACCCAAGGCTTCGCTGACAGGAGGGCGTGCAGGTCTGCCGGGGATGGCGCTGCCCCGCGGAGCACCAGCCGGGTCCAGCTGTTCTCTCCGGTCACCGCGTCCGTGTCCCCGGGTTCGGATTTGGATACGGCCTCTCAGACAGAGTGTCTGAGCGGGGTCAGCGCCTTCAGCAGCCCGTCCTTCACCTCAACATGGAGCCCCGCCTCCAGGCACTGTGGGTCGGAGCGCCGGGCCGGGCATAGGATCAGCCTGGGGGACTACATAGTGTCTCCCCCGGACTCCCAGCACTCACAGAGAGGCCGCAGGAAAGGAGGAGGCGGTGGAGGCGGCGGCGGCGGTGGTGGTGGAAGCGTGGCCGGACAGGGGAAATATGGAGGAGGGCGCGGGGGACATCACAGTGATGAGAGTGGGCGGTGGGACAGTGGGGGGAGGCGGTCAGCCAGAGGAGGAGGAGGAGGAGGAGGAGGAGGCGGAGGAGGCGGTGGGCACAGTAGGATAAGTGAGCAAGTGTCCCCCCCGTCTGTCTGCCAGCTGAATTTCAACAACCTGGAGGATTTCCCTCCCGTTGGGTCCTCTCCAGTTTCACCCGTGTGAGTCCATAATTCTGACTTCAGCAAATATGTTCTGTTCCTACACTTCTTTATTTTATTTTATTTTTTACTGTTGTTGTTGTTGTTTTTCTTCTTCTTCTTCTTCAGAGCCACCAAACCTTCCAGAAGAATAAACCCAACGCCTGTGAGTTCAGAACGACCACACTCCAAACCAAAGAGCTGCTTCACCTCCACGCCATTCAGCAAATCTACCACTCCCCCGTCTGGGACCGAGGTGCTTCAGGGGCTGATGACGGTGGGGAGTCCGTTCAGCCTGCAGGAGGAGAGGGAGCTACTGAAGATGGAGAAGTCAGTTTATTTATATATATATTTAAGTCATGATCATCTGAAATGGGAATAGATTTATTATGTGTTACACCTTTTTTATTTTTTGTTTTTGTTTTCAGGTCAAAGCGAGCTCAGCAGGTGGGCTCTCCTCTGCCCAGCTCTCTAGATCCTTGCACCCCCACAAAGTCAGGGCTCAGGGTGGGATCTAAAGTGACACCTGACCAGCAGACTGTCTGTCCCGAACCATCCAAAGTCATCTTCTCCTCGGAGCTGGATCTTCTGGCAGAGCTGTATTGCACCTGCATTTCCGGTAAATGGCCACACGGTGGCATCATTGGAAAAGAAAACAAACGATGCCACAGACACCTGACATTTATACGCTGAAATACAAATGACCAAAACAAAAATCCGGTAGAAGTCAATACATCATGTTTATAAATAACACTAATATATTTATATGTGTGTGTGTGTGTGTGTGTGTGTGTGTGTGTGTGTGTGTGTGTGTGGTGTCTTGCAGAAAACCTCGTGCCGAACATTGTCCTGGAGCTTTTCTTTGTGATGCAGTTGTTGACGTCTCGCTCCTCTCACTCTCATGATGATGAGGAGCAGGAAAGTCTGTGTGCTGTCAGTTCAGGTTAGCGATTTCATTTATTTTTATTTTTTTTTCTAAACCTTACTTTAATCATTTTGTGGTTTTTAATCAAATTCAAGGTTGCGTTAAAATAAAAACGGTACCTTGTGTTTCTATGTTTGTAGATGTTCTGGAGAAATGTTACCTGAGACAAGTGCACAACTGTGTCTACTTTGCAGTGAAGGTTCTGGAGAATCAGTTTCAGTGAGTTTGGTTTCCTCCGTAATCTAATTTTCTGTGTTTCCACTTAAACCCGATGAATTAAGAAGCGCTGCTCCGTCAGTCGCTCTCCACGTTGATTCACGAGCCTCCTCTTGTCGTGCGTAAGATTGGTGGCTCATTTGGACAAGTGCACACTTCGGCTGCTGGCGGAGAACGAGAGGGTGGCGTCTTTCGCTTCACATCTCAGGGACCGTCTGACTTTAGCTCAAGACCGAAGCACCGCCAAGGTAACACACTCTGATCTCATTGTGTTGGTGTATATTATGTCAGGGGGTCTCAAAGGCCACTGTTAAAGTTCACAAAATAAATCTCATATTGGTCAGTTATGCTTGATAATTAAATATGTTTAAATACGCAAACTGTCTACGTCACAATTTTCCATTTTGTTATAAAAAAGGTAAACTTTTTATTATATCTATATAATATATATTTTATTATTATTATTATTACATGATTTATATAATAATTTAGTAATAGCCCCACCTAGAGTTAAAACTAAGATGTACAATACTGTCAAGCCCAAGTTTCATGTGTGAGTTGTATTGTGCATGTGTTTGTCCTGTTTGCTTCTTTTCAACATATATTTTAAAACCTGACATTGATTTGAAACTCTTGAGCACTATTTTTAAACTTGCATTGATCTCTGCTTTGTTCGCCTCCTCCAGCTCTCTCCATCAGTCTCCACTTTCATCCACTCGGTCCCGTTCCGTCCTGCGACAGACAACAGGTCCAACTTCCACAGTGACAAAGCCTTCCACACCTTTAAAAAACAAAGGTACACAGAGTGAAACAGGCCATGCGATCTATTTTTACTGATTGTTTACACCACTAACTTCCCATATTGCTGTTGTCCTTCCCTCAGAGATGTCTTTTATGAAGTGCTGCGTGAGTGGGAGGACTATCACATGGAGCCCAGGTGGAACTTTGACTCTGCTGTGGGGAGCAGGATCAGGCAAGTCCCATGATTTATTTTATATCATCACTCAACGAAGCAGGTGTCTTTAGAAAAAAGCTAAAAAATAGCTTCTATTCTCGCTCCGTTCGTTTTGTTCTTCTGTTTTTAGAGGAATGATGAGTCAGCTGACCTCCGCTGGAAACCACTCTCATTTCGCTCGTCTCTTTCTCAAGCAGCTCGTTCAGGTAGAACGTTGACCCCCGCAGTAAATCTCGGCAAAGTCATTTCATCCGTACACAAACAAACGTAGGTATTTTCTCATCCCCTCTATTCCTAGATGTGCAAAGGCCCCCGTGTCAGCTGCTCCCCCGGGGACACGCCCGACAACGACCTGCTCGGCATGCTGGGAGCCGACAGCTTGGGCCGCCTGAAGCGCCTGGAGGAGCGTCTCATTCAGCCCCACGGAGTCGTCGGTCCTTGTCCCCCTCCTTCGTTCCCCGGCCACCAGGAGTTCTTCAGAGACTTCCTGCAGGCGGCGAGTTGGTAAGAGACGGCGCATCCAAACCTCCTGTGGCGGAAGCTGATGCCGGGCCGTGGTGGTTTCATGCAACGACGTGTATTTTATGGTGTGCACCAGCTGCCAGCTGAACCAGCACCTGCAGGACAGCCTGTGTCAGCAGCTCCTCCAGCTGGACGAGGTGTCCATCCGGGGTCCTTCCACCTCCAAAGCGGACGGGGAGGAGGGGGAGGAGGCGGGGGAGGGGGACATGGAGCAGCAGGTACAGTTGTCGCCTCTCGCCGTTTTTATTGCTATTGTTGTGTATGATACGATATGATGATGATAATCATGTTGATTATCATGTTAATGTTTATATTCTGTGCCTATGGGTGTGTGTGTGTGTTTGTAATATATGTACCTCTATTTATAGATCTTAAGAATACATGGCTGTGTTTTTATGTGTGTGTGTGTGTATATGTATGTATATATAGATAAATAGATAGATGCTTGTGTTTAGAAGTGTACGTTTGAGTATGTATGTATTCCCAACATATCTATTATCATTGATTATTACTATTGTTATGATTATTATTATTATTATTCGTATCATCATCATCGTCAGTATCTGCCCCTGTTGTTCATGTCTGCAACACCACAGGTTCCCCAATGGGGATGAACACAGGTTTATTCCATTCTGTTCTATCTATAGAATTAGAAAATCAGTATTCCTAAATCATCAGACTTATTAATTAATCATTATGGGCGGCGGCGGCGGGGGGGTGTGAATGTCATTCCTCCTCATCAGGACGAGAAGCAGCGTTTCACCTCACTGCTCCTCCTCGCTCGACTTCTGGCCAAGTTCCTGGGCTTCATCTGCTTCTTGCCTTATCAAACGTCCGAGAGACCGTCCAGAGAGATTCAAGAGACGGCCGTGGCTCTGCGAAGCAAGGTGAGGGGAAACGCTCCGGGCTTTGTGACGTCGTTATTCCTTCGAGGAATATCGAGGTGATTGATTCCAACCCCCCCCGCCCCCCCCAGAGCCTCCCGGTGCTGGATGTCTGCGCCGTGCTGAGCAGGAGTGTGAAGAGGAGGCGCACCATCCTGACGGTGCCCTGGCTGGTGGAGTTTCTCTCCATGCTGGACTTCGTGGGCCCCCTGCTGCTCTGCTACAGGAGCGCGTTGGGCACCATGCTTCTCCTCTACAGGTCGGTCCCCAATCCCTGCGATTGGCCTCCTGTCAACCTTTTTACAAATGCTTCATTCCACGTGACTCTTGTTTTGTTTTGCAGGCGAATGTTACTGAGCGGATGTGGAGACATGTGTTACCTGAACAAGCTGCTCATGCTCTCGGTGTTAGGATGGCTTTTCCAGGTGAGACGCAACCTCAGACCCCAAAAAAAAAAACTCACAAGCCACGTCGCTTTACCCCCCCTTATGTGATTTGACGTCCTCGTGTCCCCAGATCCCGGTGATTCCCGAGGACATTTTCTTCACCGATCAGTTCACCGAGGTCGCCAAGCTGGAGGACAGCGACTCGAGCGGAGCAGGACTCGTAAGTCAAATACGAATCCTTGAAAGTATCTGGACAAAAAGTTGCCGACTGCCTCTTCTACATCAATGGCTTTCTGTGTTTTCAGGACGGCATCTCCCTCGTGGATCATCAGCTTCTGTACACATGCTGTCCCTTTCTTGGTGAGTGGGAGTCTGTCGTGCTTCGATGACAGCTCCTGTCCTCCGTGGAGGTCCCGCCCCTCCCTCACGAAAAACACAGACTTCTCTGATTGGCCAGCGGAGCTGGTGTGATTAGTCAACTGCTCTCAGCTGATTTAGGAAATGTTATAATCAGGGATGTGACACACTCATAGACGTATCAATCAAACAGAAACCAGCACCTCCTGTCAGACGTGCAGCAATTCTCCCAGTGGCCACTCGTGGTACTGCAACAAAAAATGCCCCTGCAGCCTTAAAAAGCATTTTCCCCCCCACAGTCCACAATAGTAATTCAGGCGCCTTTAAAACTCTTCGCAGGAGACTCGGAGACTCACTCTTGGGAGATGAGTGGACTTTGTTGTGTCTAGATTTGAACATCTATAAAACTATACAGCCAAATAAGAAGATAAACACCGTCTGCTCAGACACACAACACTCATCAACACGTCCTCAGAAGCCTCGTTTTGGCGTTTCAGGCGAGTTCCGTAAGCTCCTCGCTGCCTTCGTCTCCGGCAGCACGGCCAGGAGCGGAGGGATCCTCCGCAAGATCACTCCCACGTCGGCCGAGCTCAAGGACACGCCTGCCGCCAACAGGTCACATCAGAAACTGCAGGTGAGAAAAGTCTGCAAGTATAGGTACATGAAAGAATGACATCGACGTTTGTATTGAACCCAGCTCTTTGAACGCCTCAGGTGGACCTGGAACAGGCCTTCTTTCACAACCAGCCGCCGTCGCTGCGCCGCACGGTGGAGTTTGTGGCCGAGAGAATCGGATCCAACAGCGTGAAGCACATGAAGTGAGTATCGCCGAGTGGCTCTAAATCAGCTCTCTCTCATTTCACTCGGAGCAGCCTTCCTCTAAAATGACCTAAAACGACATTCAAAGCGGCAGGTATTAGCTCGGCCCACTTGGTTGGTTGCCTGTGTAAGAAAGTAAGGGGGTGTTCAAGCGCACGAATCCACCAACCTTTTTAAAGTCAGTGGAATGTGTGTGTGTGTGTGTGTTTGTTCACCAGAGCTACACTGGTGCAGGAGTTGGTGGAGAGAGGAGAGAAGATGCTGAGGGACGGACTGGAGACGCCAAACGCCAACCGATCCAAACTCAACGAATCCATTTGCGCTCAGCTGTGCGATGCGGGACTGGAGGCGCTGCCGAGAGCCACCAGGTAAAAATAAATAAATAAATAAATAAATAAGTCTGGCTGTGTGGTGGGAAATTGAATGTTTATGTGGAAGTGTTCCACCTCTGTGGGGTTAATCCCATCTTTATGTAAAATCTCTGCCTCGTACCATTTGCAGGTTCTGTTGTGAGAAGAGTCCTGGAGCCATAAGAATTCTGCTCCCCGAGGGAACCTCTCCTGCTGTAAGTCCCCTTTCAAAATCACCATGTTAAACTGATAAGATGATGTTATTTAAAAAAAAATAAAATAAAAAAAGGCAATTCTCCCAGTCGGACATATTAAATTTACAAGTGCCTCTAAATGCAAATTGGATTTTCTATAACGGCAGAAAGTCCTTCCTTGTTTTTCACTCACAATCTCTGGGCAGGTCCTGACGACATCAGAGAACATCACCAAGCGCCTCGCCACAGAAAAAGCCTGCAGCTGGCTCTCCGCTAACATTACAGGTAGCTAGCCAGAGCACCGCGCTGTACTTTGCATGGATCGAGTATGTCATGTCCCCTGATTCTGAAAGCTCGACTCCAGTATATTTCCAAGTGGTCACCAGATATCTCAAGAGAACCCGGGGCCCAGGGATCGGCGTGATCGGCCACGACTGGTGCTGGAGACACCTTTCGTTTATTGTAAACCCGATGAACCAATATTTCTTCAGGCTGCGATCGCTGACTTCTGTTTCTCCTCCGAGCCAAGTCAAACGTTATGAGACCAAATGCACATAAACACACTTTAAAGATCTGAAACCCAGGTCTAGGACAGATTGTGGATCACCTCTGTCTATTTGTCCTCGCCGCTGTGGCACGTCAAGTTTCAGCCTCTCACGTCGGCAGCAAGGACGCGGCTGCGCAAGTTCTTATTCTGACATCACACCCGGCTGCGTTTCCTAAAACTGACACCTTTCACTGCGGTTACGTGAGACAGACACACTCCTGTGTGTGTGTGTGTGCGTGCGCTGCAGAGCTGACAGTGCTCGGTTCAGCGAGGTATCCATCGCACATACTTAATGCAGGCGCTTGTGCCTCCAGTGTTCCAGCTCTGACTCCTGCCAGGATCTTGTTACAGATCATTTACGCTGTGGAAGGAAACTCAAAAGAAACCTCTGCTCTGATTTGAGATCCTCCCAAGACGTGAAAACTCTCAAATTTCATTTCCGCTCTTGTTTCGCCGCCCTCAGCGCTCATAAGGCGAGAGTGGAAGAGCAGATATGATCGCGTGACGAAGGCTCTGGGCAGCCCCGCGGGCCTGGAGTCGGGGGATGGAGAGCGGGCGGCGGCGGTGGAGGAGGAGGAGGAGGAGGAGGCGGCGGCCTCTGCCCAGGAGCAGTCAGCTACTCCCAGGAGGAAGCAGGGAAGTGAGCGGGTGATGTCCTGCCCACCACACTGCAGCCACACAGCCTCAATGCCCTCAGACGTCCTCATCGAGTTAAAGGTACGCTCTCACAAATCGAGCCAGTTTGATCACCAGGATTCCTGCGGATCCTTTAAAAAAAAGGCTTTCATCGGTCTAAAACGAAGGCCTCAATTAGCCTTCAAAATCCGTACATTCGCTCTTTCAGACTTGTGAAGATGATATTAAATCAATTTTCAGTGTTGATGTATCTCCCAATTGGCTCTTACACCTCGAATACAATGTATTTTAAATAGGTTCTGCCGACTGATTTGTTGCTACGTCACCACTTAGTCAAAGTACTTATTGATTTCTGTCTAAACGACATCGCTCGTGCATGTTTCTCATTGAAATGTAGGAGTTCTTGAGCATTGCTGTCGGCCCCAGGACGGAGGGCGAGATGCCGACAAGCTGTCAGCTGAAATCGTTGCTGCAGAGAGTGGGGGAAACGCTTGCGTGCAGGAAGGTAAACTTCAAAAAAAAATAAAAATAACACAAGTAGCAACACATGTGCCGGATGAACTGAGCTCGGCCGACCATGGGTAACACTGTGTTGTTGTTGTTCTTCTTCTTCTTCTTCTCTCCTCACTCAAGTTTTTAAATGTGATGTCAGAGCAGATGCTTCTGAACACGACCGTCCTGCTGGCCTGCAAACTGGGTAAGAGTCTTTACATCCCTGGGCCATTTTAACATGGGAGTCTATGGGGATTGGCTCGAGACAGCCCCAAGTGGCCATCCCGTGAACTGCAGGGTTTTTCACTTTCGTGTCATCCTCGTCCGTCCACATTTTCATGTATGGCCTTTTTAAAAAAAAAAATGCCCTCGGTGTAGCTGATGCTCACTCACACCTGTGTGTGTGTGTGTGTGTGTGTGTGTGTGTGTGTGTGTGTGTGCGCGCGCGCGTGTGTGTGTCCTGCTCAGTGTCTGCGGAGCTGCCGCTGCTGTCTGCGTCTGGGTTCAGTGGAGGGGTTGAAGTTCCGGCGGGTCCCGGCGCAGGGTCAGAGCTTCCTGTCAGATCACTGCTGGAGCAGCTCGCCGAGCTGTGGGAGAGAGACTGCCGCTCCTCCTCCTCCTCCTCCTCCTCCTCCACGCCGCTCCACCTCCTCTTCACCCCGCTCACCGTCACCGCCGTGCTGAGCGCCAACGACACCGAGGTACGCGCACCGCAGCAACACCTCACCACATTCACTGAGTGCTTTTGAAAGGGTCCCATCGAGGATCTTCAAATTCACTTCTCCACGTCAGCGAGTGAGCACCTGTATCGTTCTCCTCTCTGCTTTTCTGTGAAGCGACTCTGCTCGAGCAAACCTGGGGGGGGGGTGTTAGCGTGACATGTACGGTATAATGGTGTTTTTAGCTTTGTAGCTAGCTTTTGATACAGCTATGGGTAGTCGCTCGGTTGGCGTGCCCCCCCCCCCCCCCCCCCCCCCCCCCCCCCCCGCCACCCGCCCCGCGCCCCCTTCCTCCTACCAACACGATGAGACCTTAGGAAAGACAGTAAAAACAATCATTCATGGTAAACTCCCTAATCCTCATTTAATCGATCTCTCGGTGATTTTGATGAATCGTTTTGATATTTAGGATTCCGTGTGTTAACCAATGAACCAAGAGCCAGTGTCAATCGTTTGGTTGTTCAGAGGTTACTACTCTCTTTTGTCACACTTCTGAAGATGATCAGTTATGCATGTAAATCCCATATCTTACTCTAATTCATATATTATGTGTCTCAGTGTTATTTTTGGCTTCACCGGCCAGGCGACCTATAAGCTTCCACTGCCCTGCTCTATTTCCCATCCTGAGCCTAAATCTCCCACCGCCAGTCGTTTCCTTCCCTCTCGTCCTCTTTGTTGCACTGAACCTTTGCTCTGGGAACGTCTCCCTGTTCCCAGTGGAACAACTACCTGTTCCTGGTGCGGCGGCTGGTCCACAGAGGCGTCCTGGGCGAGGAGGAGGTCGTGTCTCATTGGAGGAAGCTGACAAACCTGGCCCTGCCGGCGGTGAGCGGCTCCGCTGCGTCTTCTTATTATGCCTCATTCCATCAGGGCTATTATCTTCTATCTATCACCTGACACCACCCCCCCCCCCCCCCCCCCCCCCCCCCTCCCCCTCCCCCCCCGCTCAACCCCTCCCCCTCCCCCCCCCCCCCCCCCCCCCCCTCCCCGTGCCTCACTCTTCTGTCCTCTCATTTGGCTCTCATTCCAGGAGCTGATAGAGAAATTCCAGCTGCAGTCACAGGGCGTTGCGCTCACCTCGCCTGCGGCCGAGCTGCCCACCTGCGTGGACATGCTGCAGCTCTCGCACCAGACAGTAGAGGGCGCCACATGACAGAGATTACGCCCCGGCGGAAAATCTGCCTTTTGAGTGATCGCTGCAGCACTTCATGTCACGTCAGACACTTCTGGGTGAAATCACGTTGTTGACCGTTTTTTTTCCAAGTTGCTGCCTCTGCAGCCGGCCATCAAAGCTGCGGCACACACACACACACACACACACACACACACTTTGCAGAGCCTCAGACTTTCTGTTCTTCCCCCCTCCCCGTCCGTGTGAAGTGTCAGCCGCCTTTCATGAATCCCTCTATACTTGGCTTTCGCTGAGGTGCTGCCGAGTAGCAGAGAGCGCTGCCAGTCAGCTGTAGTAGCGAGGGACCTCGGCAACTCTTACATTAGATCAGTGGAACCTTCCTGCGAGCAAACCTGTATACGTCTGTGTCTGAGGGGAGATGCTACCACATCAAACCTTTCAAAAATGGAAAGCGAGGAGCGACAGGAGAGAGGGGTGGTGGTGGTGGCGGTGGGGGGGGGGGGGCTGAGAGGGGCAGCGGTGGGTTTGGGGGGGGGGGGGGGGGGGGGGGGGGGGGGGGCTGAGATGGGCATCTCTGAGTTTTTGGGTGGATGTAAACTGAGCAACTCTGTCTGGTGTTGACACTACCTGCAGAGCAAGATTCCAGAGACGTTGCATCAGACAGTTTCTAAAAATGGCCCATTATTTTAGACCCGATTCTTAATCTTAGTCTCTAGCACTTTCACACTTTGCCTTTTGGACCGCCACCACTCGTGATTTGCACGGAGTCATGAAATGCAAATGAAATGGCATATTTTTTGTTCATGTTGAGTGAACACCATATTCTCTGCTGCTTTTAAAATGTCTTTTTTTTTTTAAAGTTTAGAATGTAATAATAAAGATGTATTATGGTTTAAATGCCGTCATCATCTTCACTTGTCATCCTCAGGTAAAATAGGTTTTGAATTGAAATGTTTTTCCATTTTAAAGTATAATTGTTTCAATTGTCAACCAGCCATATTTCACTTGATTTTTTTTATAAATCAACTTTTTTGTGAGCTTTGAATTTTTTATTTTGAAATGTGCGTCAATGCCTTTTACATTCCTCTGCTTTTAATTGTTGTTTGACATCTCAAAGCTTTTTTAATCTCAAAATATGATTTTATATTCAGAGCATTTTTAATGTTGAATAATGTGATAGTTTTAATGTCAGAATTTGGAATCAGAAAAGATCAAACTTGATTTGGTCTAATACACAACTTTGCATTTTTCATTTTTCTTTCTCTTTTCAGAAATAATTTAGATTTTTTTTAAATTCTACGTTTCCACTCAGTGTGTCAAACATTTGATTTAAATGATTGAAGAGATTTCAAGTTAGACTTTTACATTTCTATGTATATATTATATTTGATTATTTAGTATGTCTTGTATAATATTCTATTTACTTTGCATAATTGTTCCAATATTATGACTCCTTATCTTTCCATTTAACTATTTTTGCCAAACTTAAATCTCCAATCTGAATATTACCATTTATTGATCATAAAATGCAATCAACTATTTGAAGTATAATCCTCAGATTAACATGTGTAAAGGCTGAATTTGAATAATAACAGGTCATGTAAAAAAAGGGATGGGGGGATACATTTGAATGGAGATGTGGAGGAGAGGGAGGAGTCTCGGAGGGAGTGTCCCGCAGCCTCTCTCCTCCCTCTTGTGTCCCGACAGGAAGTTTCAAGTCTGCGGCTCAGAGTTGTGAAGTAGACCGGTGCTGGTGCTGGTGGAGGTGGTGGAGGAGGAGGGCGGCAGGAACAGCAGGAACAGCAGCAGCAGCAGCAGCAGCAGCGGTGGTCCCGGGACCCAGCAGCCCGTGGAGAGGATGAGCTGAGCGGCGGCGGCGGTGGTGGCAGAGGCAGCAGGGGACCGGCAGCTTCCCTCCCGTCTTCAGCGTCTTCCAGGGCGGATACAAGTCAACATGCTCACATGGGGAAAAGTTTACTTCACTCCAGCTCCGAGTTGTGCGCCCGTACAAGCACCGTGACACAACATGGCCAACGTTAAAGTTGCCATCCGCGTCCGACCTCCCAGTGCAAGGTAGGTTCGAACAATGTTAGCTAACTCTTTAAACTTGCTAATTAGCGTAACTGTGATTTAACAAGGCGGCGAAAGTACCCAAACAACTGTTTTGAGTACAGTTTCTAACTTTTACTTCAACTGTTGTGACTTAGTGTTGCCACCGTGGGAACTCTGCCACTTGTAAACAAAACACACTCAAGCTAATGGCGGTAATTAGTATTTATGCTAATCCCCAATTAGCTTAATGTAAAACAGGCTAGCAAGTTAGCTTTGTTTTGCGTTTGTTAGCATAATATATGTATAGCACATACTGTATATTCCACTGTCAGTACACTGTATGTGCGTTTTAAAGGTACAGTGTGTGAGATATGTTGACACCTAGTGGTGAAACTGCAGCAGAACTCCCCTCACCTTACTTCCCCCGTATGGTAATCTCCAATCAGCATTCAAACTCAAAAGGTGTTACGTTTGTCCTTTCTGGGCCACTGTAAAAACATGGCGGCCTCCATAGAGAGGAGCCGCTCCTGATGTAAATACAAACAACTCAGTCCGTGGTCTTTAGAAGTAGATGTACACAATAACCAAAGGTTATGATGGATTCTAGAGGGGGGGGGGGGGGGGGGGGGGGGGGGGGGGGGGGGGGGGGGGGGGGGGGGGTGAGGTGTATTCAGCTGCAGTGCCCAACGTTCGCAGCAGGTGTCACTAAATCCCACTCACTGCACCTTTAAAAGTTATCTCTGCCGCACAGCAGGTAAAAAGGAGACACATCCCCCTCCCTTTTTTAAAGTAGGAACCAGGTCAGCGTGAGTGTCGGAGCCCAAAATCAGGAAGGACACATTTGCACGGGTGAAATTTATGGATAAGAAATTCTTTTGTTATGCAAAATAGCAGGAAGACCTGTTTTCAAAGAGTCATTGTCCGGCCCCTTCGTAGCCTGAATAATGCTTTGTTATGGAGCTGTAGTTGCATGGTGGTGAAGACTCGGCAGAACATCCTGCAGGAGGCAACTCACTGTCTCGCAACAGACTCGCAACCCTTTTAAAGCTGCAGTATATCTCTCCGTGTTGCCGAGTGGAGCCGAGCAACTTTACAACGTCTTCTTTGCGTCTTCGATGGCAGAGTTTACAACACTGTAAAAATACACGGAAAGGTCACCTCCTCGCTTTCCAATTACCTTCATTCAAAGGTAATTAGTGATTATGAAAACGCGAGTGTGAAATTGACGGAAATGATCCAAAATCGTACGCACTGCACCTTTAACTATTGTCCATAGATGCGATTCCAGTATTGAATTAATTAGTAGTCACAACCCTGTGACCTTTAACACTAGTTTGATTCCGGTGTAGAGGAAAAGTTTGTAGTTCTTTGTTTTGGTCGTCCCATAGGACTGAGTCAGTGGACACCCCCCCCCCCCCCCCCCCCCCCCCCTGGCGGCCCCGCCGCCCCCAGCACCCCCCCCGACCTCTGAGCATTAGACCCCGCCCCTCACATGTGCAAGAAACATGTACACCCCTGTTGTGAAACTGCTCCACTCGGCCTGGGTTTGTATCAAAGCAGCAGGTTTTTATTTTTTATGGGCTCGACTGTTCCCCCCCACCCCCACCCCACCCCACTGGAGCCTGAGGTCGACTGTTGGTGGTTATGGGCTGGGTCCCCGATTGGTGAGGCAGTGGGTGGGTGGGTCTGATCGTCCCCTGTGACCTCCCACATGCACAGAGTGCGTATTTGCATCACAGGCAGCGTTGGATATCGCCACCAGCGCGAGCTGCTGGAGGTTGAAACTCCCCCGGTGCCCCTCGTTGTGATTGCCTCCAGTTCTGGATGTGTTGCATCAGTTGTTCTTGGGTCCAGCTGTTGAAGCGCGCGCACACACACACACACACATACACACACACACGCACGCACACGCACACACACACAGAGCCGGTTACACACCACACTCTCTCTGAGGAGATTGTGTTGAAAGGCCCGGCCTTGTCTCAGCCGATGATTCCTCTGGTTCTGTTTTCATTTGAATCTGAGATCGTTCCAGTGAGGGTTTCCTGGATCTCATGCGAAGGCGCACACAGAGTGGCATTGTTGCGGCGCGCATGTGACGGCCGGAGGGCCAAGTAGTGTCAATGTATCCGGACATGCTCTCAATTACATCTCCAGCGGCAACAGAGCATTTTAAATCTTGAGTGCAGAGGAGGAGAGGACTGATCTGAACCTGAAGGGAAACCTCAGGTCAGTATGGATGATGAGGATTGATGCCGTTGTTGCGGTGGGCGGTTCACCCTCGCCCTAACTCCTCCTACTTCCTGGTTCATTCCCGGAATGGACAAAGAGGCGGAGCACAGGTCGAGCTCAGGTGGGCTCAGGGTGGTTGGCAGGGCATCCTCAGAACGTGCCAGGTCGGCCCAGGTGTCACTCAAGAGGCCACGCCCCTTAATTATGCACAATTTCTAACCTCAAGAGAATAAAAATCCACAAGTAAAAAAAAAAAATGTAAAAAAAATCACGCCCCGTCATTTGTACCAGGCTTTCAACATGTTTCATTCTCCTCTAACCATTTTAACATGTTGTGTGTCTAAGGGGTTGACTCGCTTTTGGAGCCAGCCTCAAGTGGCCAGCCTGCGAACTGCACGTTTTTCCACCTCCCGACTCTTGCAACCGTTCCTTTTTAAGTGCTGTAACAGCATCAAATGCACAAATGGACTCTTCGCTGATGTTTTATATTCCAGAACAAAACATTTATTGACTCTGAGACGAGGGGAACCTGAAGTGTGAGCGGCTTAATCCAGTATTTGTGTTACTGTGTCGCTGCAGCACGTTAAGCTCTGCTCTCCTGTCCACAGGGAAGTGGCGGACGGAGGACGGCCTGCGGTTCAGGTGGAGGACAAGTTAGTGAGGGTCCAAAATGTGAAGGTGAGTGCAGTCCCTCATACTTCACCCTGTGTGTGTGTGTGTGTGTGTGTGTGTGTTTTGACGCTGAGGGGACTAGTGTGTAAAATGAAGCCGTCACAGCAACAGGATGTTTACAGCTTCCAAATCAGCCATTTCCTGCTTGATGCCATTGTTGTTTATTATTGATGGAAGTTCCCGAAACCACACACACACATACACATACACACACACACACACACACACGAACTGACTCAAACACACAGATTCTAAACCTTTATTATTACCGTTTAAACTCTCCGGGCTTGAGTTTATGAATTAGCTGGTATTTCATGTCGGTTTTGCGCAGTTGGAAATCATTATTCCTCGTAAACGGATCCTTTCACCATCTCACCAACCTGCTGTGTCAGATGGACTCGCCCGCAGACTGTCTGCTTCTTGCCCTGTAATTTCACTTTGGAAGATGGTGGGGTCATTGATGTGAATGTTTGCTTTGGCCGATACCGAGATGAAAGTACGGAGAAGGGTTTTGCAGATAGATAGCAGCAGCAGCCCTGATGAAGATCGTGTTTACAAATGATGCCAATCTACAAAAGGATAGACTTTAAACTAATTCCAAAAAGATTTGGCCGTCTCCGCTACTTGCGCATGTGCGGCACATTGTTGACTTTGGTTTGATTTTAAAGGCAGAAGTATGGAGAGAAGATGGGTTGGGGGGTGGGGTGGTTGGGGGGGGGGGGAGTACAAATGTTTACAAATGATGTGACAGAGACAAACCACATATGGCCTCCCTCTGCAGTGGAAAAGGATCAAGACTCCGAGTCTCTGGCGGGTCTCATGGGAATAATTATTTATGGAAAGTGGGACACGTTTTTGAGACACACGGGCAGAAAATAGCGTGGAATTCACTGGATAATAAATATAACGCTCGCAAGTAATACTAGCTGTAAAGGCTGAGAACGAAATGAAAACTTGATGATGGAGGGTTATCTTTTACAAACAGACGGCGGCCTGTTTTCACTGAGCGCCATTTGTCAGCGGCGGGCAGATTAGTTGGACCGCCGGCCTGGTGTTGCTGTTGGCTAATCTCTCACACTTACAAGGCCATTGTTGGATTTCATGATAGTGCCGAGGGGTTAAACTGTGGTGCTTTCAGGTGATGACATCGCCGCGCACGAATCGGGATCCAGCGCTTTGTGTTGGGTTACGCTGCGGAGACTAGATGACCTGCGTGTGATTTGGGTGGGGATTTCACTTCAACGGAGCAGTCTTTCCACCTAGTGTTTACATTTGGAAGCACAATAGCGTCAGCGCAAGTTTCATGTGTGGGCCACATTCCATTATATTTCTAGGATTTGCTTTGTGCCAATGAAAAGTTTAAGGTAAGTTCTAATAAGAGTTTTATGGAAATGGTGTTGACCAATATCGGTATTTAAGGGACAATAACGATGTTTAATGAGGCTGGTAAACTATATTTGAAACTGATTTGCATATACATAAAAAATATATATATATACTTCCTTTCAAAGTAAGTCTGTAAAATGTATTGTGAACTTTTGTTTAAATCCCTTTAAGAACTTTTTATTCAGTAGATTAAACGGCAAGACAGAAAATCTGCAAAATACCAAATCCTGGTTTCGATAATGGCCCACTCGACTTCAATGTAAGAATTATGACATTTCCCAATTCACCATTATCTTTTATGACAATCCCTGGTGACATATAAAGTAATTATATGGGGATGATTAGGAATAACAAAGAGACTGTCAAAATGAAAGCGATGAACGACAACACACCTCGCCACACTCTGCGTCGTCGCGCTGCAGGTGAGATTTGCAACCTTCGATATTGACAAAGGAAAGAACACACACGGTCACATGCTCCTCAAGGTCGAACCCGGTGATTCAGAAGAGTTGCTTCGCCGCTCGCCTGCTCTCCGTGCGTTCGCCGCTGTGCCCGGACAAGCCGGCGTCCTGCTGTGTTGTTTCCCCCTCAGCGGAGGATTCACCCACAGTAAGCGGAAAGGTGTTTAGTGTTAATGCACTGAGGCGAATAAAGGGACCGTAGGAGGAGTGAACACACACTTAATGAATGGAAACAGCCCGCTTGCAATTCCACACCCCAGCAGTCTCATAAACAGAATACCTGGCTCAACTTTTACTTTTAGGAAATGCATCCACACATTCATCTACGTAAAGAAAGTGCCTAGCGTTGTCCTTTTGTTTAGCCGCTCAAACAACCCCCCCCTGCTACGGATAAGCATCAAATCCAGGATTCCAAAAGTAAATCAACGTTGTGCCTCAATCTTCTCCTCCTCTTCCTCCCTGAAGCTGGATGGACGCGCAGACGGGGCGGTGGATTCCAGGGAGAAGCTTCTGGAGTTTTGTTTCGACTACTGCTACTGGTCTGTGGATGCTGCTGACCCTCACTATGCATCGCAGGAGGAGGTAATGAGCCCACTCCCGATCTCCCTGTGTTTACATGAAGTGCAATGACCTCTCCTCGACCCCGCCCCCCAATGAGACAGTGTCCTAATTAAGTCTTGTCACACACAGTGCTCGTTGAGTCACTTCAGTCACCTGAAAATAGTTTTTTTTTTCCTTTCAATCGATTCCATTTGAGCCGCTCCCGGCAATATCAGAAATGGATCCTCTCCCTGGAAGACGCCATGTTGCACCACCATGTTTCCACAGTAGCCCAGAGTGGACAAACTGAAACCTGCTAACTCAAGAGAGGACCTTTCGAGTCCGTCCATATGCTCGCAGTCGGCAACTTCATCATTAGATGCCACTAGATCTTATGCAATGGTCCTTTAATTCTTGCAGCTACTTTTCCTATAATTATTACATCGTAGTGACCAAAATGGCCGCCCACGGTCAGTCACGACATGTGTTTACACCGAGTTGAAATTGACCAAATTGTAGAGTGCTATGAGAACCAATGGAGAGCCACTGTATAAACAATTAACAATTAAATCAAATGGTCATTCACCGAGAATAACGCCGTCGGTGTTATTGAAGTACGCTTGTGATTTGTTGTAGAAACGCATGAAAGATAAACAGCGGCGCTGCCCGCTGTTTTCCTGCCCGCTTATCCGCCCTGTCGCTGGGCGGAGATGGTCGACACCGGCCCTGCACCGAGCCAGAGCCCAGAGGAAGCGCTGACCGACCACAACAAGAGGGGCGTGTGTTAGCGTGTTGTTGCTGTGCTCTCACACAGATGGCCACTTGGGGTGGATACGCACAGTACATCAGCTCCATCTGTTACCCAGAAGTCTCTCTGGCTGGCAGGGGCAGCTTGATTCCCCCACTGAGATATATATCTTGAGTTGCCCGATTCCATCGCAGGAAATGTAGCTTGTGTTATTGTTGATGTTTCTTTATTTTTATTTTTTTTAAATGGCACAGTAGCTTGACTTGGTCCTCTGGCCCCCCCCTCCCTCCTCCTCCTCTCTCTGCCACTCCCTCTCTGCCTGTGTGTGTGTGTGTGTGTGTGTGTCTTCTTGTCAGAGCTGTCTTTGTGTGCTGAAGACAGACGGGCTGTGATGGCGGCGGCCTACGCTCTGGGCAACTGACAACATGGTCCCCTCTGATTCTTGGCTGAATTGTGCCCAGTCACAGCGGCCTGGTTGCCGCAAGCACAGTTCAGTTGTCGACTGTAAAAACATGGCGGCCCCCGTAGAGAGGACCCGCCCCTCGTGTAAATACACATGCATGGTCTTATTTAAGGTTAATGGTAAAAAAAATAAAAATACATTTAGATGATTTTAAATTCCTGAAAACGTCAGTATGTAATTGTAGAAGTGACGGCAAGCTTACACACTGCACCTTTAAATGTTGTTATGTATCACTCTATGGCAAACCCTGTTTGAACCCAGTTTAACCCACACACACACACACACACACACAGACCTTGTAATTTACTTAAGTGAAGCTACCGAGACTCTAGAAGAGAACTTCTCACCATCACCGTTTCCTCACAACCAACCAAACACCCACAGTCGGGCCGAGCTTGTTGGAACTGCTGCAGGCGGCGCTGGCTGCAGCTGCCATGTCTAAAGGAGGGTGGTGGTGCTGCTGGTGGTGGTGGTGGTGGTGGTGGTCCCCACCTGGTCCGCCTGTGGTGGTGGTGGTCCCCAGCTGGTCCGACTGCTGGCACAGGCGCCTGTGGTTCTGGCCTCCGGGAAACTACTACTACTGCTGCTGCTGCTATGTTTGTGTGAGACAGGCGGGTGTGAGGGGGGCAGGGGAGGATAGAGAGAAGTCTCCGACTGTTACATGATCTTTGGGGGGGGGGGGGGGGGGTGGGGTCTGGCGGGTGTGTGTGTGTGTGTGTGTGTGTGTGTGGAGAGTACACACAGAGCTGTTGGGTCAGTGTTACATGATCTTTGGGGGGGGGGGGGTTCGATTCGGCAGCATAGGTTGAAAAAGTCGATGACAAACCAATTCATAGTTGCACGTCGCTCCCATGTAGCATGACGCAGACCTCAGCGGAGGAGGACCCCCGCGCGGGACACGTGCGCCTCCCCATACATGTTCCTACGCAGCAGCTGTCACCTGATCCACTGGTGGCGTTTCAATGTCTCCCATGCAAGTGTGGGCTGTCTCCTCATCCTCTCTGCCGTTTTCGAATGGACACAACTTGATTCAAAGTTGCCGTTTTTCCCACATTCATCATCTGCTCTGATGATGCAATCAGTGGAACGGCTCTCCAGGTCCAATACAACACGCGATTACCAGTCGCAGAATCATAAATACACGCGGAGTAACACAAAATCAACCTGTCACCTTAGCTCTGTCACATGTTTTTGTTCACGGCTCGAAAAGCAGACGCGGAAATGTATTTGACTATTTCATAACAGGAAGTGGAACTTGCCTTGAATCCATCTGGCTCTCGAGCTTCCCTGAGATGTAAACGAACGGGAAACTAGATTCCGCCTCTCCACTCACAGTGCGAACCCAGCCACACCCCGACACCCCTCCGAGCCACCGTACCCAACCCCACCCCACCCCATCCCATCTCCTTCCCATCCCC